>KN472033.1:10559-11627 GCA_000787095.1 Periophthalmodon schlosseri | reverse complement strand
TTCTCTGTGTCTCTCCTCCTCCTCCCCTTCTCTCTCCCCCTCTCTCTCTCTTTCCCTCCCCTCCTCTTGTTCTTGTTCCTTTCGTTTCTGTGACTCACTCTTTCATAATGTAATCTCTGCTTGTGTATCAGACCTGCAGACTCCAGCCTTTCATTCATATTAAAGGTTCATTCTGGAACTTTTACGCAGTGGCCTGATGACATCACTACAGTCTGTCGGCCAATCAGATTAAAGCCCTGGACCTGATTATTTGGTTTAGTAAAATGTGTCTCACCCCAGCGCAGATGTTTCGTATAAACAGCTTGAGGTCAAAATAAGTCATGAAATAAGTCAGTAATAAGTGCGCTGTTAGCATGCTAGTTGCTATTAGCTTCACCGTGACGACAAAACTCCGCTCTGGTCTCTGAGAGCTGTGAAAAGTGCTTGTAAACTCATCGTGGTGAGTAATTAGGATGCTCTGAATGTATAAGATAAGAGAGGAATAACTTTGGACCACTGCAGACTGTTTAAAATGACCTCCAATCTCCATGGAGACGAGCGAGTTACAGGTCAGGTCTGTGGAGAGGCGACCCCACTCACAGTAATTATAATGTGTGTTTTTCGAGGTGTTCTTCAGCAATAAAACCACTGTAACTGAATAAATGCTATGGAGATAAGTTTAATGCCAGACTGTGGAACATTTACACAAACCTATATATCATCTCCATGGAGACAAGCACAAACTCATGTGTCAGTAAAGTTCCATAGTGCAGCTTTAATACAACTCTTCTGAACTGATCTTAAAGCCACAGAACCTGGTCGAGTGCTGCTGGTGGTATTACTTCACATTAGCCTGACGCGGTGGAAAAGATACAGATGTGGTCACCATGGCGACACCCCCCCCCCCCCCATCCCCCCCCCCTCTTCTCCTCTCCCTCCCACGTCCAGGTAAAAATAGACCCCGGGCCGTGAGAACGAGCAAGTGATCTATAAAGGTTGAAATTAATATGGCAGAGTGGTTAGCCCGCCTCCTCCCTCTCACCAGGAGGTTGTGGGTTTGACTCCTGTGTTGCTGTGGCAGAGTGGTTA
>KN472033.1:559-8059 GCA_000787095.1 Periophthalmodon schlosseri | reverse complement strand
TCTTTCTCCTCTCTTTCCTCTCTCTCTCCTCTCTTTCTCTCCTCTCTCTCCTCTTTCTCTCCTCCCTCTGTCTCCCTCCTCTCTCTCCTCTCCTCTTTCTCTCTGACTCTCTCCTCTCTCTATCTCTCTCTCTGTCTCTCTTTCTCCCCTCTCTCCTCTCCTCTCCCTCTTTCTCTCTTTCTCTCTTTCTCTATTCTCCCTCTTTCTCTCTTTCTCTCCTCTCTCCATCTCTCTCTCTGTGTCCTCTGTCTAACATTAAACTTTAAACTGATTCTGTCCAGACTAAACGAACAGGACTCGGGCTCAGAGGACACAAGCCGCCATTTTAAATATTTAAGAGAAAGAGATGTGGAG
Source organism: Periophthalmodon schlosseri (assembly GCA_000787095.1). Taxonomy (NCBI): domain Eukaryota; kingdom Metazoa; phylum Chordata; class Actinopteri; order Gobiiformes; family Gobiidae; genus Periophthalmodon; species Periophthalmodon schlosseri. Next base: position 7,705 of record KN472033.1, on the reverse strand, counting down.
GTCTGGAACTCTCTCTCTCTCTCTCTCTCTCCAAAAGACCGTAAACCCTGTGTGTCAGATGCCCTCCCACGAAACAGCATTTTGTACAAACACTGAAAATCTCACAACACCCACAGCGCGTTTCATATGGAGCACGGACTAAATCACGTTGCCAGATTTGTCTTAAAATGGCGTTACAAAAGTATCTGCTTGTGGGTGGTTAAAGACGCACTGTGTAACTTTTCTGTTGGGGGTTTCGTCACCATGGAGACATTATTGGTTTACACGGACTGTTAGAACAGAATTAAACGTATCTATCTTGCGTTTGTCAGTTCCAGGTGTTTTTATGGCTCAAATATACCTCGAACAGCGCGCACTCTTAGTATTAGCGGACTCCCCTCTCCACAGATCTGACCTGTAACTCAGCTTAGCGGCAATACCTGTCTCCATCTCCATCCACACCATCCAGAAAAATGTTACTGTTTAATATAGAGTCTGTCAGATACTAGAGAGATGTATTTAAAACAAACACTGTATATATATAAATGGACGTAGCCAACCTGCCGCCGCCGCGTTCCAAACGGTGATCATGGCGCAATTCTGGTTCCAATTCACTTTCTATTGAAAAACCGTGTCCCCTCTCTCTGTACCTGCTGCTGTCAGACTCGTCATTCTGGCTTAAATGTTTTCACTTTCTATTGAAAAACCGTGTCCCCTCTCTCTGTACCTGCTGCTGTCAGACTCGTCATTCTGGTCTTAAATGTTCGTATTAACCCACTCTACATGATCCTGGTGTTTTTATTTCACTATTGTGTCTGTAAATCAAGATATGAACATTAATAACAGACAAATCAGGCGCCTTCTTTCCCCGAGGTCGCTCCCGCTAGCGTTAGCAACAGTTTGGATTGACTGTGTTGCTAAGTGTCCGCTTCCTGCTAAACCAGCGGTCAAAACCTCGCTCCTGAGCGTCTCTTTTGTTGCTATGGGTGACGTCACACTCACTTAGTCCACTTCTTTATACGTCTATAGTTGGAACAGAGCGTTTTGAGCTTTGGAGATGTACAGACTAATAATAAAGAGTTACTCAAACGTGTGAATGAAACAAAACACAACTCCAGTATGTTTTTGAGGAGGTCAAATTAGAACATGGCTTAAAGCTCACAAAAGCCCATTTTGTGTAACATATGACCTTTGACCCTCTGTCCTCAGCGGCCGTGGAGGCGTGTCTGGGTCACATGTTGAAGCGTCGCGCGGCCGGGTTCCTCCGAAGCGACAAAACCGCCGCCCTCTTCACCAAAGTGGGAAAAGTCTACGACGTCGCCGGAGACATCTGCCAAAAAGTCCAGGAACAGCTCAACCAGCAGACGGAGCTGAGCAGGTGAGGTCCTCTGCACCCTCTGAGAGTCCTCTGCACCCTCTGAGAGTCCTCTGCACCCTCTGAGAGTCCTCTGTACCCTCTGAGAGTCCTCTGCACCCTCTGAGAGTCCTCTGCACCCTCTGAGAGTCCTCTGCACCCTCTGAGAGTCCTCTGTACCCTCTGAGAGTCCTCTGCACCCTCTGAGAGTCCTCTGCACCCTCTGAGAGTCCTCTGCACCCTCTGAGAGTCCTCTGCACCCTCTGAGAGTCCTCTGCACCCTCTGAGAGTCCTCTGCACCCTCTGAGAGTCCTCTGCACCCTCTGAGAGTCCTCTGCACCCTCTGAGAGTCCTCTGCACCCTCTGAGAGTCCTCTGCACCCTCTGAGAGTCCTCTGCACCCTCTGAGAGTCCTCTGCACCCTCTGAGAGTCCTCTGCACCCTCTGAGAGTCCTCTGCACCCTCTGAGAGTCCTCTGCACCCTCTGAGAGTCCTCTGCACCCTCTGAGAGTCCTCTGCACCCTCTGAGAGTCCTCTGCACCCTCTTCTCCTCTGCATCCTCTGACCCTCTCCTCTTCCTCTTCTGCTCCTCTGACCGTCTCCTCTGCCTCCTCTGCCTCCTCTGCCTCCTGTGCTCCACCGGGTGGTTCTCCCTCGACGCCTCCTCCTCTCTCACATTAACAGCATTAAAGCCTGTGGCTCTGTTTACCCCCCCCCACCCACCACACACACGACATCACCGCTCATTACTGCGGTTACCACGGCGACTGATGAGGGGAACGCCAAAAAGCATCATGGGAAAAGCCACAGAGAAAAGATTCAGGATATGAAGGCAATTTGAGCTAATGTTACTACAAGGGCTCACCACCAACAACAATTAGCATTATTACTGCTACTACTACTACTACTACTACTACTACTACTGCTACTGCTACTACTACCACTACTACTACTACTGCTACTACTATTACTACTATTACTTATTTAGATGATGAGGATTTCTGTGAGACAACAGCAGAAGGAGGAGAGAGGGAGCTGGAGATTTGGCATTTTCTTGTTTTTTTCTGTAAAAAGTTAAATTAAACTCATGATTCACAAGTTTAATCCGTCTTTACACAAATACACTGTTTCTTAGTACTTTTTTTCTGTACAAATAGTCGTTTTTGCATGCGCTCCCCCTGCAGGTGTTGTCTTGTGAGTGCAGTTTGGGTCAGATACACAGAGATATGGAATCGTTTTGAGAGCTTTGGCCACGCCCCCTTTTTAGTCGACCAATCGAACGGCAGCACATGGCTTTAGTCCAACAAGAGTTTAGCCCAGTTATGATCCGGGTCTGGACCTTTTTTCAGACCCGTTATGATCCTGGTCTAGACCCTTCTGTAGACCGGTTATGATCTTGGTCTAGACCCTTCTGTAGACCGGTTATGATCTTGGTCTAGACCCTTCTGTAGACCGGTTATGATCTTGGTCTAGACCCTTCTGTAGACCGGTTATGATCTTGGTCTAGACCCTTCTGTAGACCGGTTATGATCTTGGTCTAGACCCTTCTGTAGACCGGTTATGATCTTGGTCTAGACCCTTCTGTAGACCGGTTATGATCCTGGTCTAGACCCTTCTGTAGACCGGTTATGATCTTGGTCTAGACCCTTCTGTAGACCGGTTATGATCCTGGTCCGGTCGTCTGGTGGAGTCGGGGATGAGGTAATGACGGAGCTGTGAAAGTCGTGACTGAGGATCCTGGTGTGAGCCGAACGACATCGTGACTGAGAGAGAAGAGAGGGAGAGAGGAGGGGGGTGAGGGATGGAGAGGGAGAGAGCGAGAGGGAGGAGAGGGGAAAGAAGGAGAGAAAGTGAGAGAGGAGGGAGGTGAGACAGGGAGGTAGAGTGCCATGAAAGAGAGTGGTGTGAGAGAGCAGAGAGGGCACGGAGAAGAGAAGCGGAGAGGGAGGGAGAAAGAGAGGGAGAGAGAGAGGAAGGGAGGAATAGGAAAGGAAGTGAAAGAGGGAGGGTGTTGTTTCACAGCTGTTCTGTATAAAGGTCTAAATGTCCTCTACTTTGGAAATGAACTGGTCATATTGACAGTAACAGTTAATTTAGAGAGAGAGAGAAAGCAAGAGGGAGAGAGACAGAGAGAGAGAGAGAGAGAGAATGTTTGAATATCACAGACATTTTCTGTTTCACTTTAATATAATGTTTTATATTTAATATAAATAAATATAACTCTTCAAATCAAAATAACTTTATTTATGTCAAGACATAACATTTAAACAAAGTGCATTCATCCACACGTAAAAATATTAGTGTCATTCCTTGTGAGCTCCATGTTCTAATGTTCCCTCCTCAAAAACACACCTGGAGTTGTGTTTTGTTTCATTCACACACGTTTGAGTAACACTTTATTATTAGTCTGTCTACATCTCCAAAGCTCAAAATGCTCCCCTCCACCTTGTGATGTCATGAAGTGGTAGTTAACGGCTCCTTTTACCTTTTGTTCAGTAGAAATAGGCTATTCCTCCCTCTCACTCACCTCATTCTCACTTAAAGCCTTAGTATGTAACATAAAAGCATGTGTTTTCATTTTAAATGTTTTTATTGCTCTGAAAAATATGTGTCGTTACTGTGAGTGGGTTCGCATCTCCACAAACCTGACTCTTATTTGGACTCCGCCTGTTTGTTTCCATGGAAATGTTGTTCCTTTGGCTATAAGATTCCACAGTATGACGTAAAACTCATCTATCTCCATGGAGAATGTTCCGCAGTATGGCTTTAACTTTCTATTTCCAGAAAGTTACATGCTGTAGCTTTAAATCACAAATCTTACTTGAGGTGAATCCACAGCTGCACTTCCATAACCATTTAAAACATTGTTTGTTGTTCTTTTATTGTTTTTGTCTCAGACGGAGCCAGAGCATGTCGTCCTCCCATGAGCCTTTGCGGCGTCAGGCCTCTTCCTCTTCCTGTCGAGCTCCGCCCCCTCTCTCCCCTCAGGCCATCCGCCATATTTGGGTCCGGACGGCGCTCTTCGAGAAGGTTCTGGACAAGATCATCCAGCACATCGTGGATAACTCCAGGTGTGACGCCCCTTCTGGACAACACCGCGACTGCAGCACACAGAATACACCGCGCTAACTGGGCTAAAGCTAATATACAGAAGTCAGTTTAGTTTGGATAGAGTCCTTTGTCTGTAGAATTTTAAATGGCTTCAAAACAATTCATAATTGTTACATAATATTCATTTGTAATTTTGCTTTTAAAATTGCTGCCCAGATAGCTTTTTTTTAATCTTTATTTACAAAAATGTTTATCTTTAGGACAAAGAAAAGTGATTTCAAACATTAAATATTCAGTTGAGGGAGTCACTTTACTGTTGTTTGCATTATTCATTCACTCCAGACTTAAATCTACTGCTTCAGGACAGATTAATGGAAGCAAGGCTACCAACCTTCACCATCTTCTCACTCAACACATTCGTATACAGACAAGGTGGAAGTGTCTTGCCCAAAGACACAATGACTGTAGGCACTCACTGAGATTAAACTGATCTACGGACTGACTTACTCTGACTTCCGGGTTGATGGGCAAATGCTGTTATCACTGAGCTACTGCCACTTTGGAGGTGGTCTACAGACTTCACCTTATCTCAGCTCGAAATTAGAGCACATTATATCACATTATATCACATTATATCACATTATATCACATTATATCACATTAGATCACATTATATCACATTAGATCACATTAGATCACATTAGATCACATTAGATCACATTATATCACATTCAATCACATTATGTCACATTGAATTTTGTTCACTGACATTGGCAATAAAAGTGATTCTGATTCTGATCAACTTGTCTTTTGTGTTTTACAGTAAATATTATGAGAAGGAGGCTCTGATGCACGACCCAGTGTACGGCCCCATCCTCGCTGCTCTGCTCGGTCAGTGACACACACCACACAGGAAATATAGAACTGATTTCACATGTGAGTAAAGATTTGACCTGGATTTGACTTGTGTTTCCCTGCTGTCAGTGGGTCCGTGTGCGCTGGAGTACACCAAACTCAAAACCTCTGACCACTTCTGGACCGACCCCTCGGCCAACGAACTAGTCCAGAGACACCGCATCCATGGAGCCCACCGCAGCCAGGAGTCGACCCCAGGGAGGAGGCCCGCGCTGGGGGTAAGAGAGAGGAGGGAACTCTAGATCTTGAGCTAGTCTTGGTCAGAACTACCTTAGCTGGAGAATTAGAGCCGTTGTGCACGTTTTGGGTTGATGGGGGAAACCGGACACAGGAAGAACATGCAGACTCCACACAAAAAAGGAGTTGAACCCGGAACATTCTGCTCATTTGTTCAGTGTTTCTGAGGCGAGAATTTAGGAATTAAAGTGTGATCTGTGGTTTATGTAACTTGGTCCTGGCCGCGTCTCGTCTGTGGGAGGATCTCGAGTGGGCCCGAGCTGTGAAAGGTTTGGGCTCAAGTTTCAGATTTAAGTTTCATTTTGTGTTTGTTTGTGGTGCAGATCCGGAAGCGCCAGTCGAGCGGCAGCATGTCGGAGGATCGCTTTGCTGCGTCTGCCCGAGAATACGTCGAGTCTCTGCATCAGAACTCCAGAACGCATCTGCTCTACGGCAAGAACAACGTGCTAGTGCAACCGGTAAGAGACAGGAGCAGACAGGAGCAGACAGGAGCAGATAGGAGCAGACAGGAGCAGGTAGGAGCAGGTAGGAGCACATAGGAGCAGATAGGAGCAGACAGGAGCAGGTAGGAGCAGATAGGAGCAGATAGGGCCAGGCAGGAGCAGGCAGGAGCAGACAGGACCAGGCAGGAGCAGATAGGAGCAGATAGGGCCAGGCAGGAGCAGGCAGGAGCAGACAGGACCAGGCAGGAGCAGATAGGAGCAGATAGGGCCAGGCAGGAGCAGGCAGGAGCAGACAGGACCAGGCAGGAGCAGATAGGAGCAGATAGGGCCAGGCAGGAGCAGGCAGGAGCAGACAGGACCAGGCAGGAGCAGATAGGAGCAGATAGGGCCAGGCAGGAGCAGGCAGGAGCAGACAGGACCAGGCAGGAGCAGATAGGAGCAGATAGGGCCAGGCAGGAGCAGACAGGAGCAGGCAGGAGCAGACAGGAGCAGATAGGAGCAGATAGGAGCAGATAGGGCCGGGTAGGAGCAGACAGGAGCAGGCAGGAGCAGACAGGAGCAGATAGGAGCAGACAGGAGCAGGTAGGAGCAGATAGGAGCAGACAGGACCAGGCAGGAGCAGATAGGAGCAGATAGGGCCGGGTAGGAGCAGACAGGAGCAGGCAGGAGCAGACAGGAGCAGATAGGAGCAGATAGGAGCAGAGAGGAGCAGATAGGAGCAGAGAGGAGCAGATAGGAGCAGAGAGGAGCAGATAGGAGCAGATAGGAGCAGATAGGGCCGGGTAGGAGCAGACAGGAGCAGGCAGGAGCAGGTAGGAGCAGACAGGAGTAGACAGGATAAGGTGGAAGAAGGCAGGAGCAGACAGGAGCAGGCAGGAGCAGAACCAGAGGAGCAGACAGGAATAGTGAACAGTATATGGTGCAGAGGAAGAAACAGGAGGCCTAGAGGAAGATCAAAGAGGAGATTTATGGATGTAGTGAACATGAAGTTAGTTGGTCAGAGAGCAGAGGAGAGGGTCAGAGAACCAGAGGATGCAGAGGAGAGGGTCAGAGGAGCAGAGGATGCAGAGGAGAGGGTCAGATGGAGCAGAGGATGCAGAGGAGAGGGTCAGATGGAGCAGAGGATGTAGAGGAGAGGGTCAGATGGAGCAGAGGATGTAGAGGAGAG
>JACM01077651.1:0-13750 GCA_000787095.1 Periophthalmodon schlosseri | reverse complement strand
AGAGAGCAATGTAATTAAGTGTGGTGTGTTTTAGTTAAATGAGTAATCTAAACTGTCATAGTCACTTTAAAACAATCCTCTAGCAAGGTTCTCCGACCCCAGGCTCAGATCTGCTCCTGAAATGACCTCGTCTTTCTCTCAGCGGCCTCTAGATGGCACTAAAATACTACAAACGTTAATGTTTTTTTATACAATCCCATGGTAGTTCTGAACCTAGCTGTGTGACAGTCACAGACATCACTACACTACATCAAAATGAACATATGAACACTTTTTTCCCTTTACAACGTGATATTTTCTTATGTCAGTCAAACTGCATTATTTCCTCATTATAAATACTAATGCTATGTTCTATTCAAAATAGTTCTTTAGAAGGAACCGATACTTGAATCGGATTTTCACCAAGTTTGTGTAACTGTCACTTTGTTTGGTGGTCGTCCCTGTGCTAAATATTTATCATAGTTTTACATCAGTTCAGTGGCAGTTTGTGGAAAAAGGTTGAGAAGAAAAGTCCAAAAATCCAGAAGTATTTGTGAGTTTTAAAACAGAATCCCTCTGCCTCTGTCACCAACACAGAACACTCCAGCCAACAAACAGACAGTTTATGCACAAGAGATTATTTAGTATTATATTGTGTAATTATAGACAGGTTTTGGCCCTTGTTTACATTATGGTTGCTAGGTAACAGTTGTGGAATTAGCTCTATGTATGTCACATCTGCTGCTGTGTCCAACCAGGAAATAACATTATAAACATCTAAACCAAATGACAAAAACTAAAACAAAACTAGCGAGATGTTTTGTAAATTCTTAAAGGTCCTATATTACACTAAACTGACTCTTGTGAGCTTTAAACCATGTTATAATGCTGTTCCCTCCTTAAAAACATACCTGGAGTTGTGTTTGAGCAATCCTTTGTTATTATCTGTCTATATCTCCAGAGCTCAAAATGTTCTGTTCCACCTTGTGATGTGATGAAGTGGTAGTTTTCGAGTTAACAGCTCCTTTAACCTATAGTTCAATAGAGATTGGCAATTCCAAGTCTGAAAAATCCAAATGAGCTCCTTTAACCTATAGTTCAATAGAGATTGGCAATTCCAAGTCTGAAATAATCCAAATGATTCTAATGAGGGTGTATGGAGTTTAAAAACACAGTGGAGCACTTCCTGTATTACCACATGACATCACAAGGTGGAACAGAGTGTTTTCTGTTTGAGAGAAGAACACAGCCTAAATATACAGGGTTTGTGTGTTAAACATGTGTGAATAAAACAAAACACAACTCCAGGTATGTTTGTGATGAGGAAACAACATTATAACAGAGATCAGAGAACAGTGTAATATGGGCCTTTAAATCTAATGATGGAGTCTGTCATATTCACTGCAGTTCCTCTGTGTTCCTCTGGTGTACTCGGCTTTATTCAAACACACTGGCCTTGATTTTAAAGTGGTCAAACAGGATCAGTCTTTGTGAGAGAATAGGAGGAGCTCTGTGCTTTGTGTTCACCATTATTCACACGAGGAATCAAAAACATGTCTCTGTTTGGTGTGTCCAGACTCACAGGAGAGACACATCAGACCTGAACTACACACACAATACACTACAGCCATTTTAATACCATCGGTCCTATTATATGAGCTCTTTATTTTCAAATGACTGTATCCTCTTCGCTTTGTGTAGGGCTCAAATCACGCTGGGGTGAATGTCTGTGGTGGAATGTTCAGCAGTTTCCATGGTGACACAATGCACACATTAGCAAACACTGTCAAAAAAGTTTAAAATAGTCTGAAAACTCAAGTAAAAATCCAAAAGTGATTTAAACAGCACATTTTCAGGAGCCTGTGATCAATCCGAGTGTTCCTGGTCCGGTTTAGGAGTTTGATTTTCAACAAAAAGGTGAGAGTGACTAACTGAAAAACTGTTGGCTAATGCTAGCTAGCTTGTGACTGTAATGTTATTCGAGAGGGACTTGTTTAACAGCACAAATCAGATCACCTGTTGTAGTTCAGATAAGTCAGTTCTTTATGGTCAGATTGTGTTAAAACAGAGCTCAGATTAAAATCTAACAGAGCTTCAGACAGAGAAGTGCTTACAGTTAGCAACACACCCCCAGAGAATGTTGATGACATCAGCTGCAAAGTATCAATATTGGTAGAAAAGACAGGGAAAAAAAAACATTAATTGCCTTTGATCAGTTGGGCCGGTTTAGCAGAAGAGGCAGAGTTTGGAGCAAAATGAAAATCTACATGTGGTAATACAGGAAGTGCTCCGCTGTGTTTTTAAAGTCCATACACCTTCACTAGAATCATTTGGATCATTTCAGCCCTGGAATTGTCAGTCTACTGAACTATTTTGACAGACTAATAATGCAGGGTTACTCAGACATGTTTAAATGAAACAAAACACAACTCCAGGTATGTTTTTGAACAACATTATAACACAACTTAAAGCTCACAGGAGTCAGTTTTGCGTAATATAGGACCTTTAAAACAAAGTATGTGGAGCAGAACTGAGGACCGTAACTATAAAAGCCCATTACAAAAATATCCAAGTACAAAATGTGTATATATGAAATTATTTTTACAAAAATTACCAATTCAAAAAGTATAACTGAATAAGTACTATCCCCTGAATGCTGCGGATTTGATGCTCAGTTCTGGTCATTCATACTATTGTTGTGTCCTTGGGAAAGGCAGTTGTGTGGCTGAGTGGTTCTAAACTGTGCCTTAAGTCCAATGAAAGGAGAAAAGATATTTGTAAATGTTATTATTATTTTTATTTATTTATAAACTGTTGGGCTGAGGAAATAGTAAAAATCAATTATCTATAACCTAAAACTAATATAATTTACATAATATAGAGGTAAAATACCTGGTTTTTAGTTTTGAACAAGGACGAATCTATTAAATCTGCCGAATTAACATAAAATATAAGTGGCTTTGTTATCTTCTCGCTTAATATTTGACTCTCGCGAGAGGACAGATAACGATACGCATTCTCCGTAAATTTACGCTGAAAACACGGGACTGGTATAAAATTCTAGAGGGACACTCCGGTGCGCGCACAGCAGCGGTTCCGTCTCTCGTGTCCCCTAAACCTCCCTTCACACCCCGACTACGCCCTGACTCGTGCAATATTAATTATGTATCTTTTGTCAATGAATACCACTACGTTTTCTAATTTTTATTATATTTATGTCCAAAATCGATGCTGTAAAAACATTCCCAATTATGTAAAATTTACTACATAGAACAGTTTATATTCAAAGTCACCTTCTTTTTAAAATAGGAATCATTGTAAGTACTTCCTGCCTGATCAGTGCTCACGAGCCCCTATACCCCAGGTTAGAAAACACATGTCTTAAAGCAAATAAAACAACAAACTGTGCCTTTATTTTCGTTTTTATTGTGTTAATAAATAACTTAAATAATACAACATTATTCAATTGTGTTACTTAAGTAAAAGAGGTAAAAAGTTACTCAAGTAAAAGTATCACATGAAAAAATCTACTTAAATAAAAGTATTAAAGTACCTATTTAAAAATTTACTGTGCTACTTTACTTCACGCAAGTGTTGTTCATTTGTGTAAATGTAGTGATGTAGATTAAAATGAGACATATTTTGGTCACAATAACAATATGAATCAGTTTTTTAATTTTTCGTATGAATTTTGTGTATTTATATTTTTTGCTCAAACAATAACAATATGAATCAGTTTTTTAATTTTTCGTATGAATTTTGTGTATTTATATTTGTTTGCTCAAAGCCGAAGCTTGAACTCGAAAACTTTTGTCAGGATGTTACCACAAACATGGTCAAAATAACCCCTCAAATCATATGAAAAGCACTTTTTACTTTTCAGTCCTGTTCAAAAATGTTGTGGAGTAGAAAGTACAGATACCTGCTCTCAAATGTAGTGAAGTAAAAGTAAAAAGTACTCACTGTGAAATGTACTTAAGTAAAGTACAGATACCTAAAGTTTTACTGAAGTACAGTACTTTACTACTTGTACTTCATTACGTTCCATCACTGGGCAGTTATGTGTAAAGTTATTTTCAAGGATATAGTACTGAAGAGAATGGAGATTTAAGTTATATTCTACAGCTCTCTTGTTATGTTTTTTATATATATATTTTTTAATTTCTTGCCTTAAAATAATTGTATTGTCATTTTAAAGTTAATGTCTTGTTCTGTAAAACAGTCTGACTGATTCTGAACAGAAATTAAGCCAATCAAATATATGTTATTGTCCCAGAGGGAAATCTGCAGAAAACACAGTGCACAGAAAGGACAACACAGGCACCACATGTGGAATATAATGTTAGAATTACACAAGTTTGACCAAAAATAAAAAAAAACAAAAAAAAACAAAACCCAAACATAATAACCCTTAAGCATAAAAACATTAAGGTGCAGCAGTGGTTATGAAAGTGCTCTAGTGCATCTCCTGGACTGTACAATGTTATTACCATGGTATAATATTGGGATAACCATGGGATGTGATGCTAACAAGAGGCACTGCTCTGTCTGAAGCTTTGTTAGTCAAATTAGGCTTTAATCTGAGATTAGACACAATCTGACCAGAAAGAGGTGATTTAGCTGGAACTGCAACAGGTAAGCTGATTTGTGCTGTTAAACAAGTCCCTCTCAAATAACATTAGAGTCACAAGAGCTTTGTTTTTTGTTTTTTTTTCTTGAGTTTCAGACTACCTATAATTGTTTTGTCTGTTTGCTAATGTGTGCATTGTGTCACCATGGTAACTGCTGAACATTCCACCAGTAGAGATGCATGTAGAACACCCCCAGCATGATGTCACTGCAAAGTATCAATAGCTCCTAATGACTGTGTAATCTCACAGTCGTCCAGGTAAGATCCATAGCTCCTAATTCAAATGACAGTCCCAAGATGGCGACCGCATTAGTCACGGCAGCGCTGTGTTTCCCTCTAGAGTCTCTTGCATGACCCGGTGCAGTGTACGCAGGCGCAGATGGTGAATAGCAGCGCTGCGGAAACAGGCGGAGGAGAAGCCGCCGCAGAAGAGTCCTGCAGCAGAGCCACGGGAATGACACTTCTGCTTTAGCCCGACACGTTTCACCGTTTTCTCTGTATCTGACGAAGCTGACGGAGCCCGCGCGGGGACGGGAAGGGCGCATTCGGGGGAAGATGGCGGCCGCGGCCTCCTCCTCCTCGGACTGGAGTGTGCTGAGGGACGGCTGCCTGCGCTGCGACGCCGAGGGCCTCCGGAGCCTGTGCTACCACCCGGCCCTCAACGCCATCCTGGCCGTGACGAGCCGGGGCAGCATCACGGTGATTGACGGCACTTCTGGGGCGATCCTCCAGGCGTCCGCGCTGAACGGTGAGCGGATAAACTCTGCCCCAAAGCACGGCCCTCCGCCCCACAGACAGCTCCTCCAGCGCCCGGTGTCTGGAGCTGTGCATATGTTTACTGTGGGTGGAAGGAGCCGTCAGATCTGATGTAGGACTGAGCCAGGGCTAATCCATTTCTCAAACCAAATTAAACCAGTGTGAAAGGAGGACTAAAGGAGGACTAAACAAGGACTTTAATTGGCACAAATCATGTTTAAACCAGGAATAGATAAGGAATTATGTTTTAAAGAAAGTCAGTCACAAGAGGGCAAAACTACTAAAAACAAGCGCTGGAACAGGACTATTCCCTGTGTAAACAAGGAATAAATTAGATCTAAACCAGCTCAAAACCTGGACTAAACTTGGACTTAACCAGGTCTAAACCAGGACTTTATGATAGACCTCAGTGTTCTGTATGGCCTTCCTGTTACACGGCGGTTTCCCGGTGTTATGCCACTAACTTGCCCCTGAGTTAACTCGTCTTCTCTTAGCTTCATTTAAGTCCTTTTATTTACTTTTTTCTGCTTAACTCAACACATTACGAGCTCAGATCTGATCAGATCAGATTCCGCTTGAATACTGTACTTTCTCATTCGCCTTGTTACGTCTAAAATCTGCGTTTAACATGAAAATACCAAAACATGCGAGCTGTACAGCGTTTCAAAGCATGTAGTTGCTTTTATCTGGGCAAACAACTATCATTTTAACATTAATAAAGTAAATATAAAACCCAGACACCACAATTCGTCTTAAGAAATAGATTTTGCTTGTCTAATTTTAGATATTTTACTAAAAGTGAACATTATTTGATGATTAGCTTCATGTCAACACTAGCGCTCACGTCTGCCGCTCCGCTAAACCCGGGCCTATTTATTTCACACCAAAAACATCCACTTTTCATGCAAGTTTTGTCATGACAGGACCCGTGATAAAAAGTAGATTATTTTTGTGTTTTTGTGGTGGTTAAACACAAGTGCTGTTGAATGTTTTTGAGTGTGGAGAAAGAGATGTGAGGTTGTCAGTTGGTTAGCTGTTAGCATTAGCACAACGCTAGTTTAGCCTCCCCCTGTCACTTTGTGTTGGGCTAATGGCCACTCATTGCTTTAGAATGGAAACTAACCGCGATGCTGCCTCTCAAACATTGTTTCTGGACTCTGGTGGACTGGTAGTGAAGGTAATCCAGTCAGGGTTAGAGCGAAGTCAAAGTCATATGGTAAAAATAAAATAAAATATGGCTGTGTTTTGCTTTGACACAGGTGTCTGCTCCTTGTAGGTAACTCTTTCAGCTTACTATCAGCAATTATGTTTTTATGTATTCTCTTGTCAACTCCTTTGGTGCAGTAAGAGGTGAACCAGGGCTAAACCAGAGCTGAACCAGGACTCAACCAGGACACCAGGATTAAAACTCATCTCAGAATAGCTGACAGAAGCAGTTGTAACGCTGTTCCTATTGTTAATTTTAGATTAAATCGGATGTATCCAGACTGAGATGGTGTGGAAATGCACAGAGGAGGGATAGTAAATATTTGGATAGAGGGGACATGGAGTTTGTTGACATGAAAGGAGATGATGCAGAGAGGAGGGTCAGATGGAGCAGAAGATGAAGAGGAGAGGGTCAGACAAAACCGAGGATGCAGAGGAGAGGAGAAGATGGAGCAGAGGATGAAGATGAGAGGGTCAGATGGAGCAGACGACGCAGAGGAGAGGGTCAGGTGGAGCGGGTCAGACGTAGCAGAGGTTTCAGAGAAGAGGGTCAGACGGAGCAGAAAATTCAGAGCAGAGGGTCAGATGGAGCAGAGAATGAGGAGGAGAGGCGCAGAGGGAGCAGTGGATGCAGAGGAGAGGCTCAGAGGGAGCAGTGGATGCAGAGGAGAGGGTCAGACGGAGAACAGAATGCAGAGGAGAGGGTCAGAGGGAGCAGCGGATCCAGAGGAGACGGTCAGAGGGAGAAGAGGATGCAGAGGAGAGGGTCAGATGGAGCAGAGGATTCAATTGAGTCTAGTCTAGCATTTATCTAACCATATTTTCACTATTGCTGGTTTGACATAAGGGGATTTTTGGTTTCATTGGAGCATATTTTTATGTCCAGTATAAAGTAGTGCTCAGAGAAAGTGATAGTTTGGTCAGTCCTACAGTTATAATAATGTGGGAGTGTGATGAAGTGAAAGTGGCTTAAGTCCAATGCCTGTGTAAGGATATGAAAACAGTTTGTCCCTCAGTGTTCCTCACTTATTCCTCGAGGCTTGGGAGAGGGAGAGATTGGAGTTATAAAAGTGATCCAAATCCTAATTAAAAGCCAATCTGATCATTTTATTTAAAGGTCCTATATTACACAAAAAGGACTCTTGTGAGCTTTAAGTCATGTTATAATGTTGTTACTTCCTCAAGTTGTGTTTTGTTTCATTCACACATGTTTGAGTAACCCTTTATTATTGGTCTGTCTACATCTCCAAAGCTCATAATGCTCTGTTCCACCTTGTGATGTCATGAAGTGGTAGTTTTCAAGTTAATATCTCCTTTTACCTTTAGTTCAGTAGAGACTGGCAATTTCAGGTCTGAAATCATCCAGATGATTCTAGTGAAGGTGTGTGGAGTTTAAAAACACAATGGAGCACTTTCTGCATTACCACATGATGACATCACAAGATGGAACTGAGTGTTTTCTGTTTGAGAGAAAAACTCAGCCTAAATATACAGGGTTTGTGTGTTAAATATGTGTGAATAAAACAAAACACAACTCCAGGTGTGTTTGTGATGAGGAAACAACATTAGAACAGATCAGAGACTAGTGTAATACGGGCCTTTTAAGGAGTCTGGTTTAGGCTGAACAATTTTATTTAATTTTCGGACTGAAGTTTGTATTTATGTTTTGATACGATTCAGTCTACTTGTTAATGGAATCTGGGAGCATTCACATTTGAGAGACTGAAATCTGAACTTTAAACTAATCCAAGAAACCCGTTTGATTCTATTGCAATAAATCATGCAGACTAACACTATCATATTGTGGGTGACAGTGGCTCAGTTGGTAGAGCATTTGTCCACTGATCCGAACGTTGGCGGTGTGATTCCAGCTCCCATAAATGAATACTGTTGTTGTGGCCTTGGGCAAGACACTTAACCCACCTCGCCCCCAGTGTCTGTGTACTTCATGTAAAACACTTTGAGCCTTGAAGGTGGAAAAGCGCTATATAAAAATGTGACCATATTGTGATTCAGTTTTGTCTTTTGCTGAAACGGGTAAAGTTGTTGTGACGTTGTTGTGACGTTGTTGTGACGTTGTTGTGACCACAGTTTGTTCTTTATTTTATTATAGTTTATATTTTACTGTTATTACTGTTATTTACTGTTATATATTGAACCTAGAGCTGCAGGTAACGATTATTTTAGTAGTCGACTTGTCAAACGATTATTTCTAGTACTCTGAGACTTTTTAAGCACTTTTGAACCAAATAGAGGCTGAAATCTGGAGACTGAAGAATTCTAAATGAAGACTATTTAAGAACAAAGTGTGTTATTGAAGAAAGTTATACATTTTGATTAATAAAGGTGTTGTCTTTATTATAAAAAGGTATTTTATTGTGTGAATTAGATTCTGTTTAGTCCAGATAAAGATTAGATGATTGCTGCCCTAATTATGCAGAGCTGGGTTGTGTGTAGAGTTGGGTTGTGTGTAGAGTTGGGTTGTGTGTAGAGTTGGGTTGTGTGTAGAGTTGGGTTGTGTGTAGAGTTGGGTTGTGTGTAGAGTTGGGTTGTGTGTAGAGTTGAGTTGTTTTACATAGACTGTATATATAAATGGACATAGCTAACCTGCTAGCCGCCACATTCCAGATGATCATGGCTGTGCTTCCGGCTCCAATTCACTTTACATAGAAAAACTGTGGCCCCTCTCTCTGTAACTGCTGCTGTCAGACTCATCATTTTGGTCTTAAAATGTTCGTATTAACCCGCTCTACATGATCCTGGGGTTTTTATTTCACTATTGTGTCTGTAAGTCAAGATATGAACATTAATAACAGACAAATCAGGTGCCTTCTTTCCCCGAGGTCGCTCCCACTGGCATTAGCAACAGATTTGATTGTCAATGTTGCTAAGCGCCCACTCCCCGCTAAACCAGCAGTGTGAGCAGCTGTTACCTTCAACAGCCTCACTCCTGATTAGCTCTTTGGTTGCTATGATACTCATGGTCGCAATTCCAAATATGGAACTTGGCTCCAAATTGGCCCCTATAACTGTAGCCTCGATGAGCTTCATTTGACTGGAGCCGAATGCTATGGGTGACGTCACACTCACTTAGGCCACTTCTTTATACAGTCTATGATGTAGACTTGTGTGTATAGTTTTGTGTGTGTGTGTGTGTGTGTGTGTGTGTGTGTGTGTGTGTGTGTGTGTGTGTGTGTGTGTGTATAGAGTTGTTGTGTCCTGGGCGTGTATCAGTAGCTCTGGTTTGTGTTTCTTACAAACTATTTTGGTGACACTGGTTGTGTTTTTAGAAACCCGTGGAGGACTTGTGTGTCAGTGACTCACACCTCAGTGTTTATTTACCTGGTGTGATGTCGTTGGGTACAAGTCTGACAGGCTGGGCTCTCTGCTCTGTGTGCGTGTGTGTGTGAAGCCAGTCTTTTGTTTTTATACCATGTTTTAATATTGTTAATATAACAATATTTAATATTGTTGTTTTGATAACTGTTGTTGTGTCCTTAGGCAAGACACTTTGCCACACCCACCTTGCCTAGTATGAATGTTATGTGTTGTGTGTCTGGTGAGTTTTTGGTGAGGGGTCGATGACACAGATTGGCAGGCTCACTTCTGTCCGTCTGTCCCAGGGCAGCTATGACTAATGCAGTAAATAGTACTTTGATCGTCTGAAAAAAGCTCTGTATAAACATAATGCATTGTTATTATTATTATTATTATTGGATGGGAGATCACTGGGAATACCAGGTGTAGTAGTGATGTTGTGTCCTAAGGAAAGACACTTTAGACTCTGTGCTTTATAGGGATGCGCAGATCCAGCTTTTTCAGTTCTGATACCGAATCCTTGATATCAACTGATACCAGAGCAGAGACAGAAAACGGCTTTTATTTACTTTAAACTAAAATAAAATAAAACTGATCCACATACTTACTTATCTCTCAAGTATCTACAGAACAACTTTGTATAAACAGAAAGTCAAACATTGAGTCTTTCTGATTTTCAGTATTGGTACCGATATCTGATACCAGTATACCCGTTTTATTATTGTGTTTCCCTCTATGTAGCGTCCCCTGGTGGCTGTGTGCAGTACCAGTACTTAAGATTATCTTTTATAATAGTATGATGTATTGTTATGTTTCCGTCTCTATAGCGTCCCCTGGTGGTACCAGTACTTTAGATTATCTTTTATAATAGTATGATGTATTGTTATGTTTTTGTCTCTATAGCGTCCCCTGGTGGGCGTGTGCAGTGCCAGTACGTCCCGGCTGTAGATAAAGTCTTGTTTGTGGACGACTTCGCGGTTGGATGCCGTAAAGACCTGAACGGGATCCTTCTTCTGGACACGGCTCTGCAGACGCCGGTGTGTAAAGCCGAGGATGAGGTACAACTGGAGCTGCCCGTCACAGAGGTGAGACTCAGGTTCCTTCTACATGGGAAATATCCCAAAGTGTGGCTTTAACTTTCTATCTCCAGAGTCATGCAGACACGTGTTACTGAACAGATGACATGTATATATTTAATGGGCTGTGGTCTCTATAATTCAAACATATAGCTGTTCACTAAAGATTACAATACTTTAAATTGAATCCATTGTAAAACGACACAGAGCACAAAGGAAAATTATTATCCAATCAGAAAATCAAAGTGAAACTTATAAAACATGTTAATATGTTGTTTTGGGTGAAATATAGCATTTCCAAAACAATTAAAGGTAACATGGTGATCTGAACAGATTCATCTGTTATGTGTTACAGTTAGTACCCCATAGAAGTAAAATCCCCCCTCTTTAAATACCCCTCTTTAATACCCCATAGAAGTAAAATACCCCCTCTTTAGGCTCTGGTGACACCGGTTCAGTTGGGATAGTATCTTTTTTTTTTTAAGCTGTAAGAGGCAGGACACACACAGCTCATCTTAAACATGGCTCCTGTTTGTTTGTGTCCAGGCGCAGCAGATGCTCTCAGCCTGTCAGGAGAAGATCGACGTCTCAAACACAGAGGGATACGACCTGTTCATCTCTCAGCTCAAAGAGGGGCTCAAGAACTCCTCCCACGAGACCGCAGCCAATCACAAAGTGGCAAAGGTGAGTCACAGCCAATCACAAGGAGGCAAAGATGAGTCTCAGCCTATCACAGGGCGGCAAAGACTCAGTCAATCATAGGGCGGCAAAGTCTCAGCCAATCACGGGGGGGGCTGGCTGGCTAACAGCCAATCACAAGGAGGGGCAAAGGTGAGTCTCAACCAATCACAAGCTGACTAAACCCTCCACCCCCCTTACACCTGTATATTTGTGTTCTTCTGCGTCACATGACCAAACTCAAACTAAATTTCAAATCTATCTTCTAGTGACTTTTTAATTTTGTTGGCGACATTCATAAAGTTAAATATTTCTTAAACGGCCAAAAACTGACAAAAATACAAAAAACTTTAATTAACGGGATTCACTTTCAAACTGTGAGTCATGTCCCAGAATCCTGTGTCTGTTCATCCTTGTCTCGTTTCAGACTGCATTCTGTGTCATTCCTCTCCACCTCTCCTTTTTCTCTCCCTCTCTTTCCTCACTTTCATTTCTCCTTTTCTCTCTCCCTGCACATACCTTTTTACTCCTTCTCTATCTATTTTCTTCCTTTCTTTCTTTTATCCTTCCTCTTTCTATCCTCCCTGACTCTCCCTCTCTATCTATCTCTTTACTTCACTCTCTCCGTTCTTCACTGTCTCCCTCTCTTAACTCCTCTCTCATCTTCTCTCCTTTGCCTTCACTCCCTCTCTCTCTCTCTCTTGTTCTCCTTCCCTCGTCTTTGCTCTCCCTCCTCTCCTTTTCTCTTCCCCCTCCCCTCTCTCCTCTCTCCTTTCATGTCTGCCTCTCACCCTCCACTCTCTCTCCTCCTCCTTTCTCCCCTTATCTCCTCTTCTATAGGTACATCTCCTCTCCCCCTCTCTCTTTCCCCTCCTCTCCTCTTTTCTTGCGTCTCTCTCCTCTCATCTCTTCCTCCCTCTCCCCCTCTTCCCCCCTCCTTCTCCTCCTCTTCTCTCCTATCTCCACCTCTCTCCTCCTCTCTTGTCCTCTTCTCCCTCTCTTCTCTGTTGGTGTGCCAGTGTCCGGTCTCTTTGACTTTAGGCTTTGATTCTGGTGTGGTTTGTCCTTTCAGAGCTTCCGTACTTTACATTCTGCTCACTGCGCTCTGGTCTTAAATCTGGAGCGACTCCAAACTGAAGTGAAAGCTCCTCCAGAGGCTCAGACGATAGAACGCTCTTTCACTGCAACAAAGACACGATTATTCTATAAATGTTTTATTAAATTATAGGATTTTAGGTTTTTTATTGGAGTCGTGTCAGTGTGTGTGTGTATCACTATGTCTGTGTGCGTGTGTGTGTCACTATGTCAGTGTGTGTGTATCACTATGTCTGTGTGTGTGTGTCACTATGTCAGTGTGTTTGTCTCTCAGCTGTAAGAACAGAACGATGGGTTTGGGTGAATGTGGATTGCTTACTGTATTATTTTATCATTCCTATAAGAAAAACACAAAATGAATAGATCCATTCTCACTTTACACCCTGTTTGCAATGTGCCAATTAAAACTGGCAAATTATAGAATTTAAATGTGTAAAAGAATGAAATATGAAATGAAATTGTTAAAATGATGTTTTAAAATAGTAAAATGTAAAAAAATATAATAATAATAATAATAATTTTAAAACAGCCCCCTGTTATGATGTTGATGCTCATACATAGGTTTATAATGTTGATCATGTTTATCAATACCATTTACATAATTACATAATTATATATTTAAAATGAGTGTCTGAATATAAAATAAAATAAATGCTGCATTCCCCACCCCTGCCACAAATGGTACCACACCCCTTCTCATAATAATCGGACACTAAAATCTTATAATGTAACATCCCCAAGTGTGATATCATTTAGAGATTACTCTTCTTCCCATTACCTGTTTGAGATATGTTGTAATTCACTGACAGATTTGTTTTGTTACATAAATACTCCAAGCCACAGTCTTTCTCTGACAGAGGACTGGCTGTAGACCTCTGCATTAAAAACACTCAAACTGACCACTGACCATTTGACAGGACGGGATCTTGAATTTTTGGTATTTGATTAAAAGTAACAAATATAACAAAACTAGGTGAACCTTTTTATTATGTTTTTAATTTTGTATATTATA
>JACM01022399.1:0-23692 GCA_000787095.1 Periophthalmodon schlosseri | reverse complement strand
TACTGCTAGTACTGCTGCTACTACTACGACTTATACTACTACACTAGCCAGCTAAGACTATACAAGCATAGTGTGTCTATTCACCTATATCGTCAGCCATCATATTGAAAATCAAATAATTACAAATCTAAGTTATCCTGGCTGCTATTTCTTCAGGAAGTTGCCCATGGACACAACAGCTACTCCATCCCACGTCTACAGGAGCGCAAAAGGGTGCATTACAACCTCATTTATAAAGGTTTGGACCCTCATTTGAGGCGGGATAGATAATGAAACACAATGGAACAGTATTGACTTTGCACCTTTTTGAAACTCAAATTCACCCTCCTACACTATGGTCTGCAGCTGCTATTTCTTTGACTTGTACCACCACTACTTCTAATACTATGACTACTAAGAAAGACTACTACTTTAGCATGTTAATGGCTCTCCGCCTAATTACAAAATGCTGCATACCAGTGGCTCTCAAACTTTTCACACTAAGTAATATATACACCAAAGAAAAGATTTGGCTTTCAGAGAACCAGCAGGTCTAAACCAGGTCTATAACAGAACTATTCCAGGTCTAATCTAGGGCTAAACCAGGTCTAAAAGTGAACCATCATTTCCACTGTAGTTCTAAACACGAAAGAATCCAAATGAGGACAAAAAAGTGGAACTCCTAATTAAGCAAATCCACATACTGAAGAACTGTCCAAGTACCACCTGAAGGAACTTGTACCACAGTTTGAGAAACACTGCTGTATACTAAACACACAAAAAAAGTGTACAAGTACAAGTATTTCAAGTTTCAAGTCAGATCTTTCAGCTACTGCTAGGATTAAAATCTATCCAGTCATACATTTGTGTATTGTGGTATTCTTAAAACTATTAGCAAAGGATAAGCCCAGATACCAAAAGGTCAGCAGCTAAAATGGCACATAGTGTTTGCAGAATAAATCTCTCCTCCTCACCTCTCTCTCCTCCGGTCGGGCTAAACGGTTTTGGACAGCACTAAAACCCAAAATGTTTCAGATTAGCCCCTATTCAAAGCTCTGAACTGGAGATTAAAAATAGGTTTTTGAATAATTCTCACCTCAGAAGGTTTTTTGCCTCTGCTTACAGAACTGCAAAACGTCGGTTGTAATAACATCGAGCAAACTTGGTACAACAAGTACAAGTCAAATTTACCAACTTACTTCCCTATTTGTATATGCCCAACTCATCTGCCATCTCATATTAAAACATTTAAGTCCATTCAATTCTGTCAACTGGACAAAAAGTTTTTAGAGTGAAGACGTTTCTCCACTCATCCAAGCCACTTCTTCAGTTCTGGTCAGATCACTGCTGGACACTGCCTTATATCTGTCTGAAGGGAGGAGCTAACTACACTGAAACTAACACACCTATTTGTTTACAGTTTCTGTTTGTTAGCTTTTTTGACCGTGTTTACCAAGCTAACACCTAGCTTGGTAAACACCGTCAAAAACACCAACACTGTCGCAAGAGCAGCTCGGGACCCCAGTCTGCTGTAAATGTCCATCTCCAAAAAAATGAAAAAAAAAAAAAAAGATTTGAGAGTGAAATTGAAGAGGCAGTTTTTGTTAGGAAAGACAATCCTTCTTTGAACACAAATGGGAGCTTAGACATCATTTATCTCCTATTTATAACTCCATCCTCAGACCTAAATCTAAACAAGAAAAACATTAGTGCTAGCCAGTATGCTAATAGGTGTGAAGCCTGAATGATTATGCAAAATATGACTCAGGCACAGTTCACACTTAGTGTTGTTCAATAGACCTAGTCAACAAACAGAAACTGTAAACAAACAGGTGTGTTAGCTTCAGTGTAGTGAGCTCCTCCCTTCAGACAGATATAAGGCAGTGTCCAGCAGCAATCTGACCAGAACTGAAGAAGTAGCTTAGATGAGCAGTGAAACGTCTTCACTTTAAAAAACTTTTGTTCAGTGACACAATTGAATTTTTCTTGTGCTATGAATCATACCTGGACGACTGAGGGATTACACAGGTTTTCCTCTTGTTAGTGTATGGCTTCTTTCTTTATGACAGATTTTAGTCTTCCCATTTTGGTGCCCACTGGTTTTGCTGGTCCCAAGCCTGAAGCCTGAAGAAACGCAGAAATAAAAAGCACTCATTAGATATGGTGGGTCAGTTAGCTGAGCATTTACCCCTGAACTAGAAGGGCCCTAGTTTAAATCTAAAAATACAAAAAAACCCCCAAAAAACAACAAAAAAACTAAGCTAAAAATAAATCTGGAAAATAGTCTTTGGCTATTTGAGAAATGCTTAAACTTAATTACCGCACTTTCCACAACTTTCTATTGTGAAAGCAATTTTGTTCTTTTATTCACTGCTTGGAAAATTCAATCTTACCAATCAATACTGAACTGAGGGCTGTTTGGAGTCATTATTGTGAATGTGGAACAGATGCTAAATATACTCTGTCTGTTGTCGTAGAGTGAAGTCCTGTGCTAATGCGTCAGTCTGCAACTAATATTTGTGCTTTAATCATAAAAGGACATAGCTAACCTGCTAGCCACTGCGTTACAAATAGGAAGTGAGTATGGGTGCACTTCCGGCTCCATTGGCTCCAATTCACTTTCTATTGAAAAACTGTCACCCCTCTCTCCGTAACTGCTGCTGTCCGCTCATTTTGCCAATTCACTTTCTATTGAAAAACTGTCACCCCTCTCTCCGTAACTGCTGCTGTCCGGCTCATTTTGGTCTTAAAATGTTCGTATTAACCAGCCCTACATGAACCTGGTGTTTTTATTTGGCTATTGGTTATTGTCCGTAAATCTGAACGCTAATAACAGACCAATGAGGAGCCTTCTTTCCCCGAGGTCGCTCCCGCTAGTGTTAGTAACAGGTTTGATTGACAGCGTTGCTAAGCGCCTGCCCCCGCTAAACCACCTTTGCTGGCGGGAAGGGACACTACCTTCAACAGCCTCACCTGGATTGGCTCTTTGGTTGCTATGATATTCGTGGTCAGAATTCCAAATATGGAACGCGGCTCCAAATTCGCGCCTATAACTTTTAGCCTCGACGAGCTTCATTTGACTGGAGTCGAACGCTCACTTAGTCAACTTCTATTATACAGTCTATAATACAGTTTAAGACATAGCACAAACATTTATTTATTTATCCAAAAATATGCAAAATACAAAATTCCTCGACACAGTTTGGGAGGTGGGTCCGTGTCTGGCTGCTTTAGCTATTGCGAGTCATTACTTGTGCTTTGGCAGCGGTTTCTCAAAATCCCGCCGAATGGGCTTTCAGACTTGTGCATCCATCATAGTTCTAACCGCCTGAAGTCATTTGGAGGTCACCGCGTTTACTTTTGAGAAGAAAAAGAGAATGACAAGCACTCTCTGTTGCGTAAATGCATGATGTATGACACGCTAGCGTAGCCACGTGAACCCATTAGCTCGCGGGCCTGGCTTTGAAAATGATCTCAAATCTTGCGCATTAAGTTCATATCGGGGTTGGCTGCATGGGACACATCAGCTGTTCTCATATCCTTATAAGACTTCCACGTATACCATTCCTGCGTATACTTTTCAATACGTGAAGAAGGGAACGGGCGAAATAACTTGAAGCCATGAAACATTCATCGCTTATTTTGGGAGATTTATTACTCCGCGGCAACATGGAATTTGCACACGGGGCCCTCGACGTAATTTTCTGACAAGCTCGACTTTTGATAAATGTCAGGCATAATTTGGATAATGGTGTGTGCCTTGAAACTATACGAGTGATGTCATGGAGGCGCACAGGGACGCACTGAAAGAGCAGATTGGGCCATAGAACATCTCCAAGGGTAAATCAAGGTTGCGACTTATGCTAAGATCTATATTTTGATTTGTGGATTTACCAGATGTGTTTTGAAAAGGCAAGATAGATTAGGAAATGAATATATTATTTTTAGTGACACGAACACAAGCCAAACAGACACTGCCCATTTCACTCAGGGCCCTCATTTATTTGACCATTTTCTGATTCCTGTAAGTGCACATTTTAAATATTTGTGAATTGATTTGTAATATCTATGGACATTGCTTGTGCTTAAACTGTAAAATATTTATTGTGAAATTTTCATACTTTCGTTCATCCTCCCTACCGGAGTTCACCATCTGGTCTTAAGTTTAGTCGGTCCTAAATCTTTATATAGAGCTTTTTTGGACAGTCAAATACACTTCACAGAGCATTATTCATTCACTCCACACTCGGTAATGGTAAGCTACTATTGTAGCCATTGCTGCCCTGGGGCAGACTGACAGAAATGAGGCTACCAATCTGCACCATTGGCCCCTCCGACCACCCACACTCACGCACACACCACATTCATACTGGGCAATGTGGGTGAAGTGTCTTGCAACGCCCCACTGTGGCACCTGATATTCCCAGCAGTCTCCCATCCAAGTACTAACCAAGCCTGGCCTTGTGTAGCTTCTGAGAGCTGACGAGATGAGGCTTTGACAAGCCGGTGTGGGAATTGAGTTAGTACTGAGTGCACCGGGTCAAGTTAAGACCAGTCGTAGCTGCGCATTCACGAGAGCACACGGGAGAGAGCGGGGGAGAGTCACCACAGCGCCGCTGAATCAGAGCCACAGCGGCGGGCACACACAGCGGCAGGCACACACAGATTTGGCACATTGTGGCACTTGCTGCTCACTGCTCTATCAGCCGCCGCACGCTCGTTTCTACTGTTGTCCTGGGAGCTACACCTGCTCCACGCTGGGCGTAACAGTTACACCTGGGAGTAGTGCAGAGGGCTTAAGTCCAGCTGCTGCACTAGTTGTAACTATAGGCTGCTCGTGATTTTTAGATTTAAGTCAGACGTAGGGTTAAGATCAGTCTTAGAACCAGTTGGTGCACTCAGCTCCAGAAAACCAGCAGCTATTAAATGAGCAGCAATTATAATACAATGTGTCTATCATTTTTAGATATCACTAATGCCTTGGTAAAGGTCTCTTAAAATGTTTTTTTTTTTTATTTCTTGAAAATATTTCTCATCTTATTGTTGCCAATTTAACTTTTTTACCACATTATTGGCCAACACCTATTCATACCGTTTGGTCATTTATTTATTTTATCAAGCCAATTACAATACAGTGTTAAAGTTAAAGTTAAAAAATATAAGTACTTAAATATGTTATTGTTTCTATTGTATATACATACCCTATTCACATCTTCCCTTTCAGTACATGGAGTTATAGCAGTGGTGGAACATAAAAAAGTACAAGTAGCAAAGTACTGTACTTTAAGTATCTGTACTTCACTTAAGCAGATTTGAAAGTGGATACTTTTTACTTTTACTTCACTACATTTGAGAGCAGGTATCTGTACTTTCTACTTTGGAATTGGACTGAAAAGTAAAAGTATTTTTTATTATTGTGTGAGACCTGCTCAAAAGTCTGAGGGTTTATTTTTAACAAGTTCATAATTTAATATACAATAAAAAACAACTAGAAAAACAAAAAACAAAAAACTATTAATTCAGTTGTTTCTGTTCAGCACAAATCTTTATCAAAACCACAACTTTTGAAGCTTTATTAGAACTTAAAATCTGTTTGATAAACTTTTACTTTTTAATCTTTAAGTACATTTTTTAAACAGGTACTTTAATACTTTTACTTTAGTAGATTCTTTTAGGTGGTACTTTTCCTTTTACTTGAGTATTTTTTTGCTCTGTTAAGCTGTACTTTTACTTAAGTAACAAAATGGAGTACTTCTATCACCACTGGGTTATAGTATGTTCTTCTTTGCATGTGCTGGCATTTAATCAAGGCCAGACACGAAGCACAGAATGAAAAGCTTTCTTTGTTAGCTCTGTGCAGGTTACGCAGGGACAACTGTCTGGAGATCCACACTCTTCAAACAACAACAAACTCTGAGAATCGCTATAACAAAGCCTCCGAGAATTCAATACAAAAGTCCAAAATGAAAACATAACCATCTGAACCCCAAACTACTTCACACCGCAAAGTCCACCCATTACAAATCAGCCAGGGGTGGATTTTAAACCTAGTAATTAGCCGTGATTGGTGGCCAGCAAGTAAAAAACGAAATGGCAGATCAATTTGGAAAAAGGACCGAAGTTTTGGAAGACACAGTGCCGCTGGAGTAAAATTACAGCTCCGAGACCAATCAGACAGAATGGCCAGGGCGAAAAGGCTTAACAAGTCAAGAATATGCGTCAGTGTTTTTAAGCTGTGAAAATACTTGATGGGTTAACTGCTAAATACTAATCAAGAAAGCATTTCAAAAGGACGTTACGGCAATTTCTTCTTCTATTACTACTATTTTGTTTCCTGCCTCATAGCAACAAGGTCCTGGGTTACTCCAACACGCACAGGTCAGTCCTCCAGCATAGACACTTCTTATCACTAACCTTCCTGAAAGGTCCTATATTACACAAAATTGACTCTTGTGAGCTTTAAGCTATGTTTTAATAATGTTACCTCCTCAAAAACATACCTGGAGTTATGTTTTGTTTCATTCACACGTTTGAGTAATCCTGCATTATTAGTCTGTCTACAGCTCCAAAACTCAAAATGCTCTGTTCCACCTTGTGATGTCATGAAGCAGTAGTTTTCAAGTTAACAGCTCCTTTTACCTTTTGTTCAGTAGAGATTGGCAGTTCCAGGGCTGGAATCATCCAAATGATTCTAGTGAAGGTGTCTGGAGTTTAAAAACACAGTGGAGCACTTCCTGTATTACCATATGACATCACAAGGTGGAACAGCGTGTTTTCTGTTTGAGAGAAGAACTCAGTCTAAATACGCAGGGTTTGTGTGTTAAACATGTGAGAATGAAACAAAACACAACTCCATTTGTGACGAGGAAACAACATTATAACATAGATCAGAAAATAGAGTTATATGGCTCCTTTAAAATCTGGAGATGGATCGTCGGGTTCAAAAATCATAAGTCACAAACTAAACAACTACTACTACTACTACAACTAACACAACTTACTACTACAGCAACAACTACTACTGCTATTGTTGCTACTTTATTTACATACTTTAACATGCACAGTAAGAATGCATGTTTTTTAAGGTATTTTTTAGCAATAAAAACATGCTTAACGTTTAATGCCCTATTCCGGAACATACCAGGTAAATCAATAAAATCTCCGTGGAGACAAGCACACCCTCTTCTACAGAATTTACATAGCGCACCTATAGAAATTCAAACATCCCGATATATATCAAATCTTTTACAGATAATATTACAGTTACAGTTACATCTGGGGCGACAGTAGCTCGACAGTTTGCCCACTGATCCGATCCGGTTGGCGGTTCGAATCCCGCTCTCGAACATTATCATTGGTAGAGCGGTTAAATCCATTGACCCACAGGTGCGATTCCAGCTTCCACAGATGAATGCTGTCATTGTGTCCTTGGGCAAGACACTAAACCCTCCTCGCCCCTAGTGTTTAAATATATGACTGCTGCAAGTACTTTTAACTGAATACTTTTTTCGGCGTTGGTTAAATGGCTAGTTTCGAAATGGTTTTATTCCATATTAAGGTAGCTCAGTTGGTAGATTGTTTGTCCACTTATCTGAAAACAGGCAGTGCAAATCCAGCTCACACAGATGAATCCTGTTGTTGTGTCCTTGGGCAAGACACTTAACCCCCCCTCACCCTCAGTGTCTGCGTACATCGGTGTATGAATGTGTGTGTGAATGGGTGAGTGGTTCCTTGATGTAAAGCACTTGAAGGTGGAAAAGCGCTATATAAAAATGTGACTATTTACCAAAAAAGCTTTGCTAATTGTTTATCTGCAAGGTGTTTATTGCATTAAAATTACATTAACACATCCAACACAAACAATCTTAAGTGTTTTCCGGTTTATTTCCTGACCTATAATCTAAAGTTGTACATTGTATACAAAACTGGAGCTGATTCATTTAGCGCTCGGTAATGGCTGAAATTCATTGAAAAAAAATGCAATTATAAAAGGTTTAGCAAAGCAAAGGCGCATCTGAGCAGCGGCAGAGCGTGACGGCTTACACGGGTAATCCTTCTGCAGAATGACTGGCTTGTAGTTGTTTGTTGACTGGTGATACCGAATCAGGCTAACGCAACAAAGTAATGGGAAAATAGATGCAAATATGTGAGGGATTTAGCCCACAGTCAATTTAAAAGCAACATGCCGTATTAGCATATGTGTTGGCATAGAATATAATGGTGGATAAGCAAAAAGTGTGTCATTTATACAAAGGTACATGTATTGTAAAAAAGTGCTACAGGGATATGGGATTATGAGTACTACTAGTACTACTACTACTTTAGGTTAGGGCACACTTTATTGTCCCCGTAAGGAAATTCGTCCCCTGCATTTGACCCATCCTTCAATGTCGCTGGGGCATCTCCAGATCTTGTTGCTAGGCTTGGTCAGGACGACCTTAGCTGGAGGATTTGACCTATGGCGCATTTTTTGGGTTGATGGGGGAAACACATGACACATAAAACAGTGGACTAAGTGAGTGTGACGTCACCCACAGCGTTCAGCTCCAGCCAAATGAAGCTCATCGAGGCTAGAGCAGTTATAGGGACGAATTTGGAGCCGAGGTCCATATTTGGAATTCCGACTGCGGGTATCATAGCAACCAAAGAGCCAATCTGGAGCGAAGCTGTTGAAGGGAACGTCCCTTCCCACCTGCACCGCTGGTTTAGCAGGGGGCAGGCGCTTAGCAGTGCTGTCAATCAAACCTTTTGCTCACGCTAGCTTGAGTGACCTCGGGAGAAAGAAGGCAGCTACGGACACAATAGCGAAATAAAAACACCAGGATCATGCAGAGCGAGTTAATACGAACATTTTAAGACCAAAATGACGAGCCTGACAGTAGCAGTTACAGAGAGAGGGGCCACAGTTTTCTAATGCAAACTGAATTGGAGCCAGGAACCGAACCCATTCTGTCAACGCTACTACTAGTACTACTACTACTACCGCTACTACTGTTACTGCTACTACTACTTCACAATAAATCAAGCTGTCTAGTTACAGAATGGGGACTTGAGTGAACAAAGTAAGTAGCCTATTACTGCTGTTCTATACATCACTCAAATATGTACTTCACATAAAAAGAATGAAGATCCAGAATGATCAAAAGCACACGTGGGCTCATTATTCTTCAGTAAAACACTATTCTAATTGTCAACGCCACTTACCGTTTCATTATAAAGAGTAAGTATGGAACATGAATGGATGGTCGACATGGAAACTTCCGTAACAAGATTTCGTCGTAGTTCTAAAATTAAATCCCTCATTACTATACCGACTCAACACGCACCCTAACGAACGGCTAACAAGGAGCTCATCAAAACACCGGCACCCGCTTGTGACATCATCAGCACGCTTCCTTTGTAGTTCTTTGACTTGCGGTTTGTAGTTCTGGTTTTGTGTAGCTCAAACTTACACAGTTACATTATTCGACAAATAGTGAGTGGTTGAGTACAAATGTTTTGAATTAGCCATTAAAACACATAGCTAAGTGTCAGGTTTTTATCACACAGTTTGGAGTAACAGCTGTAGCTTGTTTCATTAGCGCTACACAACTTGTCTGCTAGCTCGCTAATTAGCCTATAAGCAACCATTAGAATAGCGGTGCATATATTTGTATATTGAGTAGATGTTGCGCACTGTTGCTATACCTTCCTTTTCTAGCTCCCTAATTGCTGCATGAAACAAGATAACTTTTCAATAGGCTAATCTTTTTCGCTATATACTCATTTTTCCTACCTATCACTTTACTATTGTAATATCAAGCGCATTGTTTATGATTTCTATCCAGGCACTTCATCTAGCTCTCCAAACACGTGCATTCTTACTGGTTATAAGTTTAACGCCATACTGTGGAACATACTGGACAAATCGTGTCAACGTGGAGACAGCCGCTTTTGGAAACTCCATAGAAAAGGTTACGTAGTGCGTCTTTAACACATGTCCCCATTAATAGTCCAGCGTACTACATTTATTCACCTAAACCCGTACATATGAGTTTGATGTTATTCCGTGTTATATTATAGGGAGTACGCGTTCCACATGGTTTGACCACATATATAAATTTAGCTGCACGTTTTCGGGTGCCGTGAGGTAACCGCTTTGCCTATACGTCTAAGCATTGTATCCTGCCAGTAGCATCATATCTAATTAAAGCTGATCGAATCGCGTAAAGCCACTGTAGCAAAATGACACATCCACTTGGAGAAATATAGCTGTCATAATTAGTGCCGATCCCGCCTGGTATTTGAGCGCGCATCAAACGGTTAGCGACGCATGTGTCAAATCAAACGCTGCACCATGTAGCCTCATGCTAGCTCTATTTTTAGCATCAATGTGCTTTTTTATATAGGACACAGGGTGGGTTGCTTTGACAAAACATTGATTTGCAGTAGTGGAATATATTTAGTCATGTGCGCGAACATGAAATAAACCGTACGTGAAATTTTGATTTTAAATTCCATAAACGTGACCTAACTGTGTTCACAGATATGAGGTAAACTTGTTCAAATCAAATATAGCTTTTACTGACAGCACTTATAATGCTGAGTTATTCTTAATTACAAAAACATTGGACATGATGGACATGCTGTATATGTTACAATTTGGTGTTTCTCAAAACGATTGTCCAATCACAAAGCAGAATGAGCCTCACATGAGTCTTTCATTTGGGTTGCCAGTTTCACAGCAACTAAGGAGCCAATTCAGAGCGAGGCTGATGAAGGTAACTCCACTTCTCACCAGAACCGCTGATTTAACACGGAGCAGGCGCTTAGCAACGTTGTCAATCAAACTTGTTGCTAATGCTAGCGGGAGCGACCTCAGGGAAAGAAGGCACTAGGTTCATATCTTGATTTACTGACGCAATAGTGAAATAAAAAGGCTGACTGCAGCAGTTAGAGAGAGAGGGGCGACAGTTTTTCAATGTAAAGTGAATTGGAGCCAGAGTCGATGGAGTCAGAAGCGCCCCCATGATCACTTCCTAGTTGGAATGCGGCGGCTAGCAGGTTAGCCATGTCCATTTATATACACAGTCTATGGTTTAAACTTAAAAGGACTCTGAATTCTCACTACCTAAACCCCAGCACCTGCAGCCAGTCTTTAATCAGTTCTAGTGCAGCCTCTGCAGCTCAGTGAGTGAATTCTGGAGGTTCAGAGCTTTCACACGAGACATGGTCTGTCCATATACTGAGAATGAGAAAAACTTGTATGTGTCCTCTCAGGTTTAGGCTCTGGCAACCCAGGTTCAGTTGTGATAATACCTTTTTGTAAAATAGTAAGAGCACAGACCACAGTCCCTTAAAATAAATTGATGATTTGAACATATTTATCAGCTCTAATATTTTGACCACCTGCCTAACATAACCTAGTGTATGCACTACAAATGCTAACACCCAAGTCATTTTTTCAACCTGATGCCCTACCCATCCACTTCATATCACATCAATGCCACACAAAATATAATTTAAAATAGCGCTGAACTATTTTGGATATATATCAAAGTACAATTCCATGGACAATGTAGTAATGCGTTTACTGTTTAAAATCACAATTCATTTGACAGTGCATCTTTCAACTTTTCAACTTTTCAACTTTTTGAGAAGAACTAAGAATCCCATGCATTTCAGAGCATTATATGCAAGACTCTGCTGGGACATTTAGTTCTATGCAAAAGTCATTTTAGTATAAACATTTTGGGTATGTATGCAAATTTGCAGTTTCAACTAATCTTGCAGCCCTCCCTCTACCCCTAACCATTACATTTAATCAGTAAAGTCTGAATTTCTTGCATATTTGTGAAATTTGAAGACTAAAACTTCACTTACTTCTTATGAATGCGTTATATAACAGGTATAATGAAGGCGCAGCTATTCCCGTTAGCGGACATAATGTTCTGGACTATTGCTTCTGCTTATGGGTCTCATATGTTAAATTTTTCCTTTATTTGTTTATGTTTTGCAAAGAGTGTGGGCGGCCATTTTAAAATTTATGCATGGTTAAAAACAGCTCTGGCGCACCTGGATGACAAGCGCATATTTTCATTCTTTGATCGCGGATTCAAAGTCCCATATGACACCACAGCCGACTTCCTGTTTTTCTATTTATCGAGTTAAATCATCTTTTAGGCTATCACTCCCGTCTCTACGGAAACTACAGGCAAGAAGGTGACAGGAATTATTTTTAAAACCTGAGCAGTTTGCAGCACTGGCTTGGCTTGGCGCACGTTCAAAGTCGTTCCAAAGAGGTCCCAAGAGGAAGCACTGCAGTTTTCTATCTATTCTTACTTTATATCTGTGACTCCTCTCTCCTAGCACACTCTAACTTTGATTATGCTGTACCGGAGAGACCGAGTTCGCCATGTTAACACGATTTCTGAGCTTTGCAAAATAAAAATCTTGCAGGAGAACATTCACAATTGGAACTGGATTTAATTTTTCCATCACTAAAGTTAGACTTGGGCCAGTAATGAAAAGACACTGCAGAGACTAATTGCATTATCTTTGCTGTAAACTTATTATTGTAGAGATAATACAGTGCCAAGAAACATTTTGCCAAAGTTATTTAATTAAACAACAGTACAAATATATATTTAAATAGTAAGAACATAATTGGCTCTGTGCACAATAGTGCCTGGCAATCTCAACGTCATTGTATCTCTATGATACAAGTTTTGCAGAGTTACGCTCGAATTAATAAATGTTTAAAGACCAGACAATGGACAGGGAGCTGCAGGTGGATGTCACTGACAACATGTTACACAAAAAAAATGAAAACTTTACCGGAGAACACTTCTGTGTTTACAACATAGACTGTATATATAAATAGACATAGCTAACCTGTTAGCCGCCGCGTTCCAAATAGGAAGTGAGCATGGGCGCACTTCTGGCTCCATCAACTCTGGCTCCAATTCCCTTTACATTAGCAAACTGTGGCCCCTCTCTCTGTAACTGCTCTGTCAGGCTCATCATTTTGGTCTTAAAATGTTTGTATTAACCCGCTCTACATGGTCCTTTTTATTTCACTATTGTGTCCGTAACTCAAGATGTGAACATTAATAACAGACCAATCAGGTGCCTTCAATCCCCAAGGTCTCCCCCGCTAGCATTAATAACAAGTTTGATTGAAGGCGTTACCTTCAACAGCCTCGTTCCGGATTGACTCTTTGGTTGCTATGATACTTGCGTTTGAAATTCCTAATATGCAACTTAGCTCCAAATTGGCCCCTATAACTGCTCTAGCTTCGATGAGCTTCAGACTGGAGCCAAATTGTACGAGTGACGTCATACTCACTTAGTCCACTACAGTGTATGATTTTAATGAAAGTGACAGTTTGAGACATAGTGAGCTCGCTAACGTGCTGCTGTGCTGAGCCTATTAAGTAAGCATGCATGGTAAGTTGTTTTTGTTATTGAAATTCTCTCACTTCTGGATACTGTCTCCACTTTTGTTTCTCTATCTATAGTTGCTTTTACTGTTAAACAAATACCTGTTAAAACGCGAATTCATACTGGGACTTGGGAGCTGATAATACCACTGTCTCTATGGAGATTGAAAAGTTTAAAGCCACTCTGTGAAACATTCCAGGCCAATTAATGACCTTTTCATGGAGATAAGCAAGTACCTGAAACGAAAACACAGTTATTATTAGCTTCTCTTTGCAGTTTAGGGGCTATTATGAATGCAAAACAACTCTCCAGCGAAAGTCAGACAAGAGTGAAGTCATCGTCTTTGGCCCACAGAAGCAAAGAGAACGTGTCAGCAGTCACCTCCAGTCTGTCTCTTTAGAACATGCAAATTAGGCTAAAAATCTACAGGTAATAATGGACTCAGACTTGAACTTTAACAGCCTCATCAAATCATTAACATCTGCAGCTTTTTACCATCTAAAAACATTGCAAAAATCAAAGGTGTACTTTCAAAACCAGACTTGGAGAGACTTATCCATGCGTTTGTCTCACTGCTGTAACGTCCTGCTCACTGGCCTCTCCAAACATAAGACAGCTGCAGTACATCCAGAACACTGCTGCTCGGATCCTGACTAGAACCAGGAAGTACGAGCACATGCGTCCCGTGCTTAGGTCTCTGCACTGGCTCCTGTGGCTCATGCTAGTGTCATATGAACTACCTCGCACTCTGAGGACCTCAGGGACTGGCCTCCTACTGGTGCCCAGAGCCATGGACTAAACCAGGACTTAACATGGGGAATCAGCATTTCTCTTTGGATTACTTTGTGTACGAATTGTGTTATACAAATAAACCTGCCTTGCCTATTTCAGCAAGTATGGTCAGTAATTTTGTACACCCAAAACATTAAGTCACAATGTACTCTTCCTCCTATTGCCTAATGAGAACACACTTGTAAAGCCTATTATCCCTGTAAGTCTTCCGTAGCTAGTCAAAAGGGCAAATTCTGAAAATGCAGTTCACAAAAATCATATGGCATATCAAAATAATTGCATTATGGTCACATTTTATATAGCGCTTTCCCACCTTCCCACTCACTCATTTACACACTTGAATTGTGGGAGTGGGATTTGAACCACCAACCTTTGGATCAGTGGACAAACAATCTTCCAACTGAGCTACTGTTGCCTCCGCATATGATATTTCAAAAATAGCCCAATACAATTTAGTGTTGATGCTAATTCAAAGTCTGCTATCAGTTTTACCATCTCTGCCATTTAACCAACGCTGGAAAATGTATAAAATTAAAAGTACTTGCAGCAGTCATATATTATAATACAAAAGTGTAGTAAAACTGTTTTATGGCCAAAATGAAGGGCAGATGTGTGTAATTATACGAGACAATAAAAAACTCATTGCCATTTCGGTCATTTCCACTCAAATCATCAACTTTGTGTCGTTTTTTTAGGGGCTGCGCTCGCTGGAGCAGATGCTGGGAGAGGAGAACGCGCTTTTTAATTGGGTTAAATTTGTCATATGGCGTCTGTTGTTTTGCGTGGCGGTCCGAGCTTTGAACTTGCAGAACAAATTTGATCACTAGGGGGCTCTTTGGAGGACTGACATCAAACGGGCACTAGTTACTGGATGCCACTGCCACTGCTGCTGGGGTGAAGAGAGGAGATAAGTGCGGATGTGTGCCAATATGGATAAGGGACAATGGACTGCGAGGGGCTTAGGACTTGGAGAGGACAAGAGGAAGTCAGTGTCGCTGCTGTTTAAACAGAGGCCGAAGTCTGAATGTACATCACATCTACATAATTCAGTACAGAATGAAAGATTGCTTGAACAATTTCTTTTCTGTAATTTAATGGGATACAATATTTGTTTCTGTAATAAAACAATACTTTTGATTTTAAACTATTCCATAATTCCAAGATATGTATTTTAAAGGATAAATTTTCATCAAGCCAAAGCCCAAGATATTTATAGGTGGGGACTCTTTCAATCGATGTACCATTTGGTGTATAAAGATTTGTAGCTTGCACATTACTTGAATGTTTTTTTTTTAGAAAAAAATAATAATTTAAGAATGTACCATTTGGTGTATAAAGATTTGTAGCTTGCACATTACTTAAATGGTTTTTTTTTAGAAAAAAAAAAAAAAAAATCATGGTTTTATTTGCATTCAATGATAATATAAGATTTATTTAATTAAAATCTTGCTGCAGTTTAAAAGTGCCTGATCAGCAGGGGGAGCACTTGTATACAAAACAGCACAGTTTGCATATAAATGTATGTGGCGTTCTCTTAAATTGCAACCAATAGAATTAATAAATATAGTAAAACGTAGCGGGCCCAAAATTGCGCCTTGGGGCACTCCTTTTCTTAATATTTGAAAATTTGATTTAAGCCCACCGGCTACTACTTTAGCGGGCCCAAAATTGAGCCTTGGGGGCACTCCTTTTCTTAAAATTTGAAAATTTTATTTAAGCCCATCGGCTACTACTGCCTGGGTCTGCTCATTATAATTTAACATTGTAGAGGAAGGGCCATTGTCACATACTTAAGCTAAAAAAAAATAATAAAATCTTATTGGCTCCTAAGCACTGGTCCAACAATTAAAAGAGAAATGTGAATGAATTTGACCGTGTGTGTAATCCACGTCCTGGTATGATCTATAGCAAAAGAAAAATTCAAATCTATCAACTGGACAAAGGTTTTAGAGTGAAGACGTTTCATCGCTCATTCAGTCACGTTCTTCAGAACTGCTACAATTCATTTGATTGAAAAACTGTAAAAGAATTCAATTGAATGACCCATTTTGCACGTAAACGGCAACCTACTTACTACATCACCAAGGGGCACACAGTGGGGGTCATAATTGTTGTTGAAATTTGAGCAGGGTAATACTTACATTTACATTTACTTTACTTAAAAAAAAAAAAAAAGAAGAAAAAAAAAGTCTTAAAAGTCTAGTCTTAAACTGCGTTAAAGACTGAGAGGATCTGACAAAAATAAGTGTCTTCATAAGTGTGTTACAGCATTCCAATAGAACAATGTTATTTGCATGATGTTTGGGTGACTCAGGTCGACTGGGTCAACTAAGGCAAGATACTCATACACAAACACACAAACAGGTCGGTGATTCATAGTGTAAACAAATATTGAAACTTGAACTTCATAATCCTGTAACCTTCTTGGCTAACCTCTAGAGCGCTGGTATTTCTCTGCTGTAGCTTCTTGTTAATTACAGTTAATGACATTCACCTCATTCTCAGGTGTAAAAGTGCTCTTGATTATACCAGCTAGCCTTGGTGTAAAGACTGAAACAGGCTAATGGCTAACCTTTACTGCTAAGAGACATTCGGGAAAGAAAAATGTCACTGAAAAGTAAGCTTCTGTGCAACCTCAACGTACGGCATCGTGTCTAATAAAAATAAACATCAGGTTCTTAAAGCAGACCTATTCTGCAAAATCGACTTTTCAGAGCTTTTAACCATGTTATAGTTGTTTCCCCTTCTTATTTCCTCTCTCTAAGTTGTACTTGGAGTGAATGTTTTAGCAATCTTTAATCGCTTATTTTCAAGACGCCAAATTGCCGATCAATTCTCATTTTCACCGCCACCGGCATATGCCCGCTGCTCTGTACTTACTTCATTCTTAAGGATTTGGCAGCTTTGCATCTTTATTTTGATACAAATGAAAAAAAATCTGCTGTTCGCTAGTGTGCTAGTTTTAGTCTGTAGCTATCCATAGGAGGCGGCGACAACTACACGGCTTTTTGTTTTGATGGCGTTTACGGCGACGTCCGCTCCCACTGGGCACTGCAGTTATTTAATGTGGAAGTGAGTGAACTTGTTTCTTTTATTAAATTGTTTTAGATGAATATTGAGACTTAAAAAGTGCAAATTATAACATAGTGATTCATGGGTGTCATAGATTATAACTATAGAGCAGACGCAAGCTTGTTGTTTTTCTGAAAAACCAGGCAATAACTGACAGCATAAAAATATTAACTATACAACCCAATCTGCAAGTTTAATTAATACTAAAAGAAAAGTTACATAAGTGCAACTTTTCTGATAGGGATAGTTTGGATAACTACCTGCCTGCGTCGCATGAAATGTTCCACAGCATGGCATTAAACGTATCTATCTTGCATTTATTAAATTACAGGCGTTTAGAAAATCCCTTGAACACATCCATTCTTACTATGAGCGGGGCGCCTCTCCACTGACCTGACTTGTAACTTGTCCTGGTAGGACTGAACCAGGACGTAACAAGTCTAGACAAGATCTTGAATTGAACCAGGACTGAACCAGGATTGAACCAGGACATATCAAGATCTAGGATTGAACCAAGACTGAACCAGAACGGAACCACAACTAAATCAGGACTGAATCAGGACTAAACCAGGACTGAACCAGGACTAAAACCCACTATGAAAGTACATGACTACTAGCTAGCTAAATAGCCTTACTTTGTTGCATTTGAGGGGCCAAACCCACTGCAGTTTGGGGTCAACTGTGTCCAGGGGGCGACCTTGGACAAGACTTACCCGGAATGCCCTGCACCAGAACAATAACAAAACCAGGCAACATTATTCATAGCATCACAGTTTTACCCCCAAACCTCAACAGCCAGCATATTTGCATATTCGTACCATTTATCAAGAATGACTTTCAAGTATGCAAGCCATTTGTGGAGTCACCTCATGTTCACACTGCAGCTAATACAAATAAATACAGAAATACATCTTACTTAAGTTATTGTTTAACTTGCACAGGATTGTAAAAATGTATGCAAGCTAAGCAAACAGAGGTATGGCAACAATTTATAACAGTGATATAATATGCTCTATTGTTTTGTATGAATAATTAAAAGTACAAAGTTAAATTGTAATACTCGCCTATGTTATTACAGATGTGAACAGTTCGTGTTAATGAGTTCAGCCTTACACATAACCTGAATGAACTAACAAGTACTATCGCTGTTGTATAGTAAAAGAAAAATTTAATTCTATCAGCTGGATAAAAGTTTTAGAGTGAAGACGTTTCGCTGTTCATCCAAGCCGCTTCTTCAGTTCTGGTCAGATTGCTCATGGACACTGCTTCATGTCTATCTGAAGGAGCTCACTACACTGAAACTAACACACCTGTTTGTTTACAGTTTCTGTTTGTTAGCTAGGTCTATTGAACTACACTAAACGTGAACTGTGTCTGAGTCATGTTTACCATAATCGTTCAGGCCCCTAATGGGTGCTCTCAGACCTATTAGCATACTGGCTAGCACTATTGTTTTCCTTGTTTTGATTCCGGTCTGAGGGTGGAGTTATAAATAGGTGATAAATGATGTCTAAACCCCCCATTCCTGTTCAAAAATGGACTGTTTTTCCATCTTTGCCTCTTTAACTCCCCTCTCAAACCATTTATTTCTTTGGCTAAGATCTGTACCTCGCTGTCTTCAAAGGAGTGGCTTTGAGATGGAGATGAACGGCAGATTGGGGTCCCGAACTGCTCTTGCGTTGGTATTGGCTATTGTATTTATGGGTTTCAATAACATGACTTTTTGAGGACTTTTTCCCATTCAAAAATATAATATTTCATTTGAACAGTTATTACTATGGCAACAGTCCCAATTCTTTTCCACTCTGAAACCTATGCAGTAGTCCAGTAACGTATTTGGCTTGGCTGTTTCTAAATTGATGTGTTATCTTTAAGTTGGTACTATAGTAAGCTGTGAAGGGACGGTCTGCTGTGATTGGTCATTCAAAATGGCTTTTAGGAAGTGGGATATACAGTAATTACACCGAGTATCCAGCACTGATCGGCTGCAGAAGTACTTTGAGTAGTATTCTGGTAGCAGAAGCAGCCTCTGTATAGTAGTAAATAAAATAAAAAGATGAAAATGAAATGAATTTGAAAAAAATCCAGCTTTTTGAAATAATAAAGTTGAGTGAGATAATAATCCCCATAGGTATACAGATATTTTGGTTCTACTGCTGGTCCCTATCTGATTAAACATTGGCCATGAATCTGTGAGGAGAAGGAGCCATGCTGCGTGACACAGCGGGATCACCAATCTTCACACTAACATGCAATTTACCGAGCCAGCCCGAGCCAGCCCGCCCTCCAATGGGAACGATTACACTCGCAAACAAAAGAGCATCCGCCAATAATGACTTGCAAAACAAAATGGTGCCGTAACTCATGTCGCGAATAGGGCCGGAGATGGATAGAAGCACGGCAGCCAGTGACCAATCTCCATTTTGAATTAGATCTGAAATTCGTTTGGTAGTTTGACTCGGGTGACACAATTTCCTGTCTTCATTACGCCCATAAATACTCGCTCATTTTGGATCACTGTGAATACATTTGATTATTTTTCTCAGGAGATAACGGCAAGGGACTCGCACGGGAACAAATTAGGAACAGAATGCGAAACCTGTCGCTAGCGCTTTGAACAAGCTGGGCATCGTCATTGTCAATGCATTAGGTGTATTTCGAAGGGCTTAAACAGAGGATTGAGGGAGGTGAGAGGAATTTATTAAAGGGATAAACTCGGAAAACAATGACGGAGGTTGACGTGGTAAAGAAGAGGCGATGGAGAGGCTGAGGAAGCTGCTGGATCTGCTGCTGCGGCGGGAATGGAGAAGAAGAGAAAGTGCATGTAAAAGAATTGACACTTTAGGGTTGCAGTGCAATTAATCAACTTTAAATCATGATTATTATTATTATTATTGCTCCATTAATTAC
This sequence comes from Periophthalmodon schlosseri, assembly GCA_000787095.1. Classification (NCBI taxonomy): domain Eukaryota; kingdom Metazoa; phylum Chordata; class Actinopteri; order Gobiiformes; family Gobiidae; genus Periophthalmodon; species Periophthalmodon schlosseri. Next base: position 3,517 of record JACM01022399.1, on the reverse strand, counting down.
AAAAAAATGGTGAACAGCAACCAATTGTGTTGTGTTTGGATTATGGGGCCTCGTCATTCCCATTAAAACTATAGCAGCACTCGTTTAATCTACAGTGTCTTTGAAAACATCTCTTCTTAGTGTACAGGTTAACTTCTGACTCTTTCAATTTCAATATTTGATTTTTCTTTCAATACATTAGCGTCCTTATTGTTCCCTGGTTTTAGCTTTGTCTGTCCATGTCCATGTCTGGACACAAAAATGATGTGTATTAAGTATTTGCATGATTAAGGTCAATCGACTGAAAAGTTCTAAACAAAAATTATATATAATACCAGTCAAATGTTTGGACACACCATCTCATTCAGTGTTTTATTTTTTATTTTTATTTTTTACTGTTTTCTACATTTTATATACATACAGAAGACATCAGATACATGAAGCAGGATATATGGAATTATGTAGTAAAAAAAACGCTACTAATTATTATTTTTTTATATTTCATATTCAAATCCTCAAAGTAGCTACATTTGCTTTGTTGAAAAATATTTATTTAACTTTTTTTCTTTGCTACGTAGTTCCATATATCCTGCTTCATGTATCTGATGTCTTCTGTATGTTTATAAAATGTAGAAAGTAGTAAAAATAAATAAAAAAAAAAACAAAACATCAAATGAAAGGGTGTGTCCAAACTTTTGACTGGTTCTGTAAGTTTAAAGAAAGAGTTTTCTTTTCCTTTATTTTTACCACTTTACATTTAAAAGAAAAAGTTAAAGTTAAATAACTCTACTAAATATATTTTTTTATATTTCATATTCAAATCCTCAAAGTAGCCCCCTTTCCTTTGTGGAAAAATATTTAGCAGAGTTATAACTGTTTTTCTTGCTACATAAGTAGACACTACCACTGTCACTATTAATGTGTTATATATTTTTCACATTATGCCATTTAGGTCATGTTTTTTCTCCATATTTATCATTATTGTAACCACCATCCTAATCAGATTTGAACCTGTATCACTTATATTCACTGTGCCAATGCTGTGCTGTTATGTTATTTCTATATTTATTATAGCGCTAATGTGGCAATTACTAGCCATAGTTTGTACCCCCAACAGGCAAAGATCTCATTAGGAAGAAACACAAACCGTCAGCCATTTTCTGCTCTTTCCGACGCACAGACACCATTACATAAGATACTCCGCCCAATGCGCCAATGCCTCGTCCCAATCAGATATACAGGTGCAGTTTGGCAATGCGAGCGAAGCAGTCTGCTCCAGCCAAAAGTAGTCCCATGTGGAGCGGGTAGGGTACTATAACAGAGAAACAAGGGCGACAGTAACTTCGGGGGTTGGAGGTTCGAATCCCACTCTCGACGTAAACATCATTGGTCCCCGAAACAAGGTGAATGTTTTGTCTTTTGATTTGTGTTAAGATAAAATTGTGCAAGTTTAAATTGCATATTCTAGACACCAGCTTGATTTAAATAAAAAGCAGCTAGATAAAAAATCTAAAAATTATGACTTAAGTGCCAAATTTGACCAACCAATACAACTGAAAAAGGTCATTTAAACTTAATAGTAACTTAAACACAACTTTAAGTACTCGGTTTTGTTACTTAAGCAAAAGTATCAACATATCCCTTTAAAATCAACTTAAAAAGTCCAAAGTGAAAGTATTTCTTGCAGATTTTAAAGCTTCAAATGTAGTGATTTTGATAAAGATTTGTGCTGAATTTTGTTCAACAAAAACAATTAAATCGATAGTTTTTTTCTAGCTGTTTTTTTATTTGTGCATTTTTATTTGCTCAAATTATGAATTATGTTAAAAAATAAACCCTCAGACTTTTCAGCAGGTCTCAAACTATAATAAAAATACTTTTACTTTTCAGTCCAGTTAAAAAAAATGTAGTGGAGTAAAAGTAAAAAGTATCCACTTTAAAATCTACTTGACGGGCGCATATTACACTATTTGCTGATCTATGTTCTAATGTTGTTTCCTCGTCACAAACAGACCAGGAGTTGTGTTTTGTTTCATTCACACACGTTGAACACAAAAACCTGCAATATTTTTTGTTTCATTCACACACGTTGAACACAAAAACCCTGCATATTTAGGCTGTGTTCTCTCAAGCAGAAAACGTTCTGTTCCACCTTGTGATGTCATGTGGTACTATAGGAAGTGTTTTTAAACTCCATACACCTTCACTGGAATCATTTGGATAATTTCAGCCCTGGAATTTCCAATCTCTACTGAACAAAAAGTAAACGGTAGCTGTTAACTTGACAACTACCACTTCATGACGTCACAAGGTGGGACAGAGCATGTGTGACTGAAATAAAACACAACTCCGGTATGTTTTTGATGATGTAACAGCTTTATAACATGACTTAAAGGTCACAAAAGTCAGTTTTGCGTAATATAGAACCTTTAAGTAAAGTACAGCTACCTAAAATGTGTATTTTACTACTTTTACTTGGTTACATTCCACCACTGCATTTGCCTATAGCTTTAATACAGTCTATATATCCAACTGACAAACCCATTGGTCTGTGAAATGCTGGCTGTCCTCACTTCACTTTTGTTTTATTTCCCTTAGAGGACTAAGACTTAATGCAAACAGCTTTAGGTCGCATATCTGAAAGGTTCAAACAAAGCAAACAGAACTGAAACAAAAGCCAATATAAAGCACGAGCTGTAAAGAAAACATGAGTGATATGGGTGACTGGGCAGAATCTGCAGGCATAAAAATTATTGTGCAACCTTAATGCAAGTCAATAAAGATATTCAAAATGTCCTAAGATGACTTCATGTGACTTTGCAGTTTGTGTAGTGTTGTCAGAAGCACACGGGCTACTTAAGGTTAACTCTGAAACACAACAGCTTGAGCAAAAGACAATGTACTTTCTTGGCCCGTGCTTCGGTTGAACTGAGGTTAAAAATGCACAAACAAATTTTCTCATAATGGCTGCTATAAAAATATCTTGATGGCTGGATACACAGTGTACGTGTAAACTTGGTACTCTGATGTGTGTTAAGTATTTCAAAACAGCTGACGTCAAATCAAAGCTGAACTTTTCATTTTCCAGAATTGTTGAGTTGAAGGAGGAGCTGAGTCCAAAGGAAAAGCTCTCAATTTACAGGTCAGTCTACATTCCTCACCTCACCTATGGTTCTGGTTTAGACCTGTTTTAGTCCTGGTTTAGATCTCTGTTCCTACTCTCATCTATGGTTCTGGTTTAGACCTGGTTTAGTCCTGGTTTAGATCATCTATGATCCTGGTTTAGACCTGGTTTAGATCTCTGTTTCTACCCTCATCTATGATCATGAGGTTTGGGTAATAACCAAAAGGACAAGATGGCAGATGCAAACGGTCGGAATGACTTTCTAAGGCGCTCCCATAGAGATAGGGTGAGGAGCTCAGTCACAGAGGAGGAGCATGGAGTAGACCTGCTGCTCCTCTACGTGCAGAGGAGCCAGCTGAGGTGGCTCTGGCATGAGTTCCAGATGCTTCTTGGATGCCTCCCTGGGGAGGTGTT
>KN472032.1:5758-20692 GCA_000787095.1 Periophthalmodon schlosseri | reverse complement strand
CTCCCCTCTCTCTGCCCTCTCCCTCTTTCTCTCCATCCCCTTTCCCTCCCTCATTATCCCCCCTCTCTCCCATACTTTCTCTCTCCTATTCTCCATCTCTATCAGTCTCTTTTCTATCTTCCTCTTTCTTCCTCTATCTTTTGTTCTCTTTCTCTCCCCATCTCTCCCTCAGATTCTCCCTCTCTTAATCCCTCTCTCCTCTCTTCTTTCTCCCTCCCCCCTCCCTCTCTCCATCACATTACTGTACACCTGCTGTGCTGCCGTTAGGTAGTCTGTGTTAGCATGTTAGCGTTAGCTCTGGAGGATGACTGAGCTGAATCATCCTAAAGTACAGCCTGTTCTAATCAGAGCTGCACAGGGAGACTCCAGTTTATTTCATCATTTACTACAATATGAATGTTTATTTTCAGATAATAATTATATAAATACTAAATAAAAATACTAATTATAGTATTTTTATAAGAAATCTCCAAAACTCAAATACATTTAATGTTTTCCCTGATCACTTCTATCAGTGACAAGATCCATTCTCCTGCTGTATTTATCCAACCACACCACAACATCTGGGAGGGCACCTGACACACCACGATGTCTGCAGATTGACCTGCCTCAATCTCAGGCTAACACTACAGGGATATAGGCATCTGACACACAGGGATACAGGTGAATGGAAGGGCATTTGACACACAGGGATATAAAAGGATGGAAGGGCATCTAACACACAGGAATTCAGAAGGATGGGAGGGCATCTGACCCACAGGGATACAAGAGGATACTGATCTGATGTTTCATGATATGGAGGAACAGAATAACAATGGTAGAGACAGACTGGCCCTCTAATCAAAAGGTTGCCGATTGAATCCCCATACCGGCATTGTGTTCATAGTAGGGCTGCAAAATATATACGTATGTATATATATACATATACACACACACACACACATATATACCTGGATTTAACTAAGCAAATAGGTACGAGCCTCCTATTGGATAATTATTATAGGTTCAGCAACAGTATGTGATGGATTTTTTTTCCCCTGATGACACGGGCATATTCCAAGATGACAATGACAGGATTCATCGGGCTCAAATTCTGAAAGAGTGGTTCAGGGAGCATGAGACATCATTTTCACACATGGATTGGCCACCACAGAGCCAGACCTTAAGCAAATAGGTACGAGCCTCCTATTGGATAATTATTATAGGTTCAGCAACAGTATGTGATGGATTTTTTTTCCCCTGATGACACGGGCATATTCCAAGATGACAATGACAGGATTCATCGGGCTCAAATTCTGAAAGAGTGGTTCAGGGAGCATGAGACATCATTTTCACACATGGATTGGCCACCACAGAGTCCAGACCTTAACCCCATTGAGAATCTTTGGGATGTGCTAGAGAAGGCTTTGCGCAGCGGTCAGACTCTACCATCATCAGTGCAAGATCTTGGTGAAAAATGAATGCAACACTTGATGGAAATAAAATCTTGTGACATTGCAGAAGCTTATCGAAACAATGCCACAGCAAATGCGTGCCATTGTTTAAAAACAAAAACAAAAACAAAAAAAAACATTTTATTGGTTTCTCAACAATGCGTGTGGCCAGTCCTGGGTGAAGCCATCACTGACAACTGTCACGATGAAGCGCTCATCTTTGTCCCCCCGTCGCACCCATCATCACCAACATCTAGCAGTAACCAAGTAAACTAACTCAAAATTAATGAAAGTCAATAGGCAAAACTGACAAGATGGTAAATGATGAGCTCATCAAACCCACAGTGACGTAGGGAAGAGAGCTTTCAAAAAACATATGATAGGCCGTGGCAATGTACTACGTGCACACTTATGAATCGAACGCAAAATGAAATGAAGTCATGCACGTCCCGTGCACACAAATAAGAAGTGCACAAATCTAAATGGTAAATGACCTTCATGGGGACACTGAAGTGCCCGTCAGTTACCGGTGAAGTAGGAATAAGCGGGTGCTTTCTGAAAATGTATAGTTTATGATATTCGTGAAAGTGAGGCATTCACCCATTAGAATATTATTAGAGGAGTGAGAGGGAGTTTACCCAGAGTTACATTTAATGTAAGTTCATTTACATTACACATAGTTGGCAGCACAGTTTTTTGACACTGTTACCCGGGGCTCAGACTGCATGCAGTTCAGCTCCGGTGCAGTCCAGTGGTGCAGGTGGAGGTGCCGCAGTGTTCCGGATTCTTTCTGTTGGGACTGGAAGTCTATTCTGGCTGGAGACCAAAGCCGATCGTAGCCTTTTCCCTTATTAAATGTTGAGTTATGGCGTGCTTCAAAGGCGGTGACCGCAACAGAACAGCAGAGCTCCACAACTAAACTGCTCCCACACAGGAGTCACAGCTGAACTGGGTTTAAAATGGAAAGAATCCTGCTAAAACTCCAGATATTTTCCCTTCACTGTTAGTCTGTGAATTGTGAGTCAGAGTCACAGGACAATCATGCAGAGGTGACTGCACAACAACAACATTCAACATATGCACTGCAAAAAATAACATCTACAGGAGGTAAAATGAATAGGATATTAGAAATAGATATAGATATACGTGTGGCCAAATCTCCATGTAAATGCCCAGTCTCATCTGATTTCTGAGCTAAGCAGAGTTGAGTAACATTCATACATGGTATGAAGCTGGTGTGTGAGTGTTGGTGGTGGTTGGATGGGCCAATAGTGCAGATTGGCAGCCTTACTTCTGTCAGTCTGTCCCAGGGCAGCTGTGACAATAGTTTACCACCACCGCGTGAAGAGTGAATGAATAAAGCACAAATGTGTAAAATTACTTGGAAAACCATTACTATATGCTTACATACTCCAACACTAAGACAAATTGTTCACTGTTGTACCTCCACATCACCTGCGCTTCAGACACAGGAAATTAAACCAGCTCAGATATTAAAGGTTATGCTTATGTCCCTGTGTCTAGGTTTCCTCAATCTTTCAGGACGATTAACCTGTATTTGGTTTTGACAAATAGTTAAAGCCATTTTTTACTAGATTTATGAAATGTTTTCATGGTAGTTTATGTTTTGGTTATGATTTTTCCCAAATGGATTTTCCCAAATATCAGGGCCTCCAAGCCACTGCAAGATAGACCTAAAGGCTTGCCTAGGATCCAGAATACACACTCCAATACTTTAAGATATGAGTCTGGTCACTGGTGAATCTCCTTGAGTTCAGATGGGTGTGATTGACAGGTGGATTAGCCAATCAGTGGCATGGCCCGTCAATATCAAAACAAATATAGCTGCTTACGAAGAAAAAAGAAAGTAAAAAAATATTACAGGGACAGCTCTCCCAAAGATTTTTGCTCCACTTTCATAGCACATTCAATCTCAACTAACACTGTTCGAACGGCGATCACAGAGTGTTCAAAATGAGACTGAATGAAATGAGAATTGAAAATTATTCCATATTAGGTTTTATAAATCACTACGGGGCTAACTACATATAAACTTGTTTAAAACAGAGACCCAAACATGGTCGGGGGTGGGGGGTGTGCTTGCATTCATAAAAGGCTCTAAATTAACATGTTAAGTGTGCACCCCCATAGCTCCTCCAACCAAAAATATCTGATGCCACCCCTGCACAGGGGACAGAAAAACAGCGTAGATTTGCTCAGAGTTAATGGGTGAAACACTAAACTCTTTTAATTTGTTTGGAAATTGTTTAGAAATGATAGGTGACCAATGAGCTCTACATGTGTCACTGGAAAAAGTAAATCTGATTGGACGATCATGTATGAAAAATACAGAGAGATCAGGCAACCTAAAAGCTGAACATCAATAAAATAATACGAATGTGTTTTAAATGGAAAATAACAAAAACAAAACTGTTTTCAAAGTTCTGCACAACTAAAACTAATTAAAGTTGTTTTTGGCGAATATAGCATTTTCAGACCAACAAAAGGTAACATGGTGATCTAGCAGTTAATACCCCATAAATGTGTAATACCTCCCCTTTAAGTTTTACTAGTCCTCATTGAAGAGTAAAAGAGCAAAAGTTTCAATAAATAAAAAATAGGCAAAAACTTAAAAATATATAAAAGACACAGAGGACCACACACACTCTACACTGACTCAGTATTTGCCTCAGTCATGTGCAGAATAAAAGTTGAATTCTCTTATGCCAAAGTCCACAAAGAGCAGTTGTAAATTACATCAGCTGAACGCATTGCCCTTCAAGGTCATGTCTGCTCTATATCTCTGGTTTAGGACTTCATCAATAACCTGCGTAAAAGTCAAGTGACCTCACCGAGAGCCAATCACATGCTGCGATACTGGCACGTGTCCGCACTGATAAAACTGGAATGTATGATGTGGGTTTATTTTGAATGCACTTTGTTTTTCATTGCTGGTAATAGAATACTATGTAACAGGTGTGCAGGCAGATTAGAGCAGGTACTTTTATCATTTAAAACTTGTTTTAAATGCAAAAGAAGACAAAAATTATGTTATTCTCCAATACCAAAAACCTTGGAAATTTGCCTGATATCACTACTTTACAAGGTTTCACTATTGAGCAGTTTACAAACTACAAATACCTTTTTTTTTTTAACAAATGGTGGTAAAAACAAATTTAAATGTAATTAGGTTTTTATTTTAGGATCAAAACTTTCTTTTGAGACAAGAAAGAAGCTTGTGTCTGCTGCCTTTATGCTGATACACTGCCTGGCCACAAAAAAAAGTCGCCACCAAAAAAAAAAGGTCACACACTCTAATATTTCGTTGGACCGCCTTTAGCTTTGATTATGGCACGCATTTGCTGTGGCATTGTTTCGATAAGCTTCTGCAATGTCACAAGATTTATTTCCATCCAGTGTTGTATTAATTTTTCACCAAGATCTTGCATTGATGATGGTAGAGTCTGACCGCTGCGCAAAGCCTTCTCTAGCACAGCCCAAAGATTCTCAATGGGGTTAAGGTCTGGACTCTGTGGTGGCCAATCCATGTGTGAAAATGATGTCTCAAGCTCCCTGAACCACTCTTTCACAATTTGAGCCCAATGAATCCTGTCATTGTCATCTTAGAATATGGGAAGAAAAAATCCATTGATGGAATAACCTGGTCATTCAGTATATTCAGATAGTCAGCTGACCTCATTCTTTGAGCACATACTGTTGCTGAACATAATAATTATCCAATAGGAGGCTCGTACCTATTTGCTTAGTTAAATCCAGGTGGCGACTTTTGTTTTGGCCAGGCAGTGTATTAGACTGTGGAGATGTTTTATACGTGCCTTCTTCTGTCTTCTCAGGCCTTATATTCTTTGGCACTGTGTATCTTTAAATTTGTGACAAACCTACATGCCTTTACACTCCCTTCAAGGGAGTCCTGAGTACACAGTTAAAAAAATAACTCATTTACAATGAATAAAATGCATAATAAAATGTACATTTAAGTATTCGTTGAACCTGTGGTTGGTTTATGAGTGTTCCATAAATGAGGGGCATAGAAGTTAAAACCAGTTTTCCCTTGCTCTGTGTAGATTTGTGGTAATGACCTCTTTGTCACTGCGCAGGCTGAAGCACTGGTGTATCTTTATTTAGGACTGCTCTCTTGGTATCTGACTGACTAGTGGATACCCATGAGCACTAGTGACCATAACCTAAGGTCTCAGAGCTTCTTCATGCTGGGCCTAGAATCAGAACGGAGTTGGGTTAAAAAGGCTTTCAGTTTTGCTGTGCCACAATCATGGAATGAACTTCAACCTGAACTTAGACTTAATGATCTGGTCTGGCTAAATATGTTGGCATCTACTTTTACAGTGTTTTAATGATTTTATTGAATGTAATCATGTACATTTAAGGTTGATGATTGTGAATTGCACTGCCTCTTGGGCAGGACACTCTCAATGAGGTTCTCTTGGTTAAATAAAAGTTAAATAAATAAACAATACAAAAAAGCACTTATGATCTCATTGTGGTTTAAAAATTAGGATGCTATTGTGCTAGCATAGTTAGAAATAACTTTGGACCACTGTCAGGGTTGTTGTGTCCTTGAGCAAGACACCTCCCCCAGGTGGTGAGGTGGTTGAAGAGGCCTACATTTCTCACAGCCTCACAGCAAGAAAAGTCCCCGGTTTGAATTCTGGAGCAGATGGAGCTTTTTTGTGTGGAGTTTTCTTGTTCTCTCTGTGTCAGGGTGGGTTCCCTCTGAGTTCTCTGGTTTCTACATCAACCCAAAACATGCACAAGAGGTCAAATCCTCCAGCTAAGGCAGTCAAGACCAAGACTAGCTCAAAATCTGAAGATGGGTCCCTTGGTGCTGCTCCAGTCAAATTGAAGAATGGGTCTAATGCAGAAGACATATTTCCCTATGAGTACAATAACGTTTACCCTAAAGGTACACATATTTTTTCTGGTAGAGGGTCTGCTACCTGCTTGTCTCCATGGAGATGTTATTGCTTTGCCTGGAATGCTTCACAGTATAGCATTAAACTTGTATATAACCATGAAGACAAGCAAGTGACCTGAGCTGGCGAACTTGCAGGTCAGATCTTTTGAGAGGCGACCCTGCTCACAGTAAGAATACATCATATATATCATACTGTCCAGGCAAAGCAATAAAATCTGCATGGATACAAGCAGGTGGAAGACCTCACCAGAAAAGATACACTTCTATGGGGTATTAACTGCTAACACATAACATATTTAAATCACCTTAAATATACCTTTTATTATTTTGAAAATACTATATTCGATTTTGCATAATACCCCCTCTTTAAATTCTTCTAAAAAACGATTTTGACAGATATGCAAAGATCATACTTGCTGTTCTTGTTTGAACTAGCAAAGTGCGCTATATCTTATCTGAGTGTGAATGTGACTCAGGACATGTACTGCAGTCTTATCAGTGTTAGCCTGTTAGCATCACCACTGGTACTGCAGAGGGTGAGCTGTGCTAGCTTTGTGTACCAAGGCAAAACAAACATGCGGCCAACCAAAAGCATTTAGTCTCAACAGGAAGTCAAAACTGCAGATAGAGCAATTTTAAGTATGGTAGCTGTGATTGAGTGCATTGTGTGAGATAAAATGTCTTAAATTCCAAATATTTATCGAGATGCCAGGATAACCACAGGGAGGACATGCACACCCCACTCAGAGACATCAAGAGTCTAACCCACAACCTCCTGGTGAGAGGAGGAAACAGGATAACCACTCTGCTACAGTAAGACAGGGAGGCCATTCACACTCCACTAAGAGAGATGACCCACAACCTCCTTGTCAGCAAGGAGGTTGTGGGTTAGACTCCACAACCTCCTTGCTGACACCATTCACTAATAAATTTGCCCTCTCCTCTCCTGCCCTTGCTGTGTGGTTCAGTCTCATTAAAAATGGAGTGACCCACTTTCACTTTGCTCAGAGGCACAAAGGCTCTTTCTGTTCCTGAGTCCAGTTTCACATCTAATATTCAACACTTCTTATCGAGATACAATCAAATCCTTTTAATAAGGTCCGCTTTAAGTGCTAGTGGTCAAATGGCAAAATACTGTATGGGGAGTAAAGCATTTTGTAATCTATAATTCATACAGATTGATGATTTAATTTTTTGGCTGCAGAATTATAACTCAAAACATTATACTAGCCAGTCTCTCTCTCTCTGTAGGTTCCTGGTTGTCATCTGGTCTCATGTTGAACTAAATGGAAGATTGTGGAGGTTATGGGTTAGACTCTTGATCTCTGAGTGGAGTGTGCATGTCCTCCCTGTGTCACTGTGGCAGAGTGGTTGTGCTGTCTCCTCCTCTCAGTAAGGAGGTTATAGGTTAGACTCCTCATCTCCATATCTTACTAATAGTTCATTGCTGCAATTTTATGGCATAGGAACTCAAAATGGCTCCTTATAAGATTAACAGGGCATTTGCATATAAAAGGATGAGTGAATGATTTGAATACTAAATGTGTGTTAGCCTTGTGCTCTCAGCCTCAACACTGGTCTTTTGTTTTTGCATGTAAGCTATGTTTACATGCATACCATCAAATCCACAAATCTCATTATCTGATTTCTGGAGTTATCAGATTATTGAAATGCAATGCAAACAGCGCTCTGCTTTGGCCTGGACCCAAATGCGTCTCAAACTGGGGGCATCACGGACAACACGGGGGACAGAGATGGACAAACTGAAAAGAAGGAATAAGTTAAAGATGCACTACGTAGCTTTACTTGTTGAGGGTCTGCCACCGCTCATCTCCATAGAGATATTATTGCTCCACCTGGAATGTTCTGCAGTGTGGCATTAAACTGATCCATCTTGTATTTACTCATTAATTGGCTAAAAAACATGAAAAACATGTATTCTTATTTTGAGTGGTGTTGCCTCTCCACAGCCCTGACCTGACTTAGCCTGGTTGTGTCACCTGCTCACTTGGAAAGAGACAAGTTCAATGCCATACTGTGGAACATTTCTGTCAAAGGAATAACATCTCAATGGACACAAACAGGTGACAGACCAGAAAAGTTACATAGTATACCTCTAAAATTGGCTAATATTAATGACCTTACAATCTGGTTTCTTCAATAAAACATACCTTGAACTGTGTTGCATTTATTTAAGCAGGTTTGAGTCTTCATGCATTTATTCTTGAGTACATCAGGTGTTGATTCAGAAAAGCTCCTCTGTGTTTTTAAGTCCATTCTCATGGCCATATCTCCTTGTCAATGCCCGATCTCATCTCATCTCAGAAGCTAAGCAGGGTTGGGCCTGGTTAGTACTTGGATGGGCGACCACTGGGAATAGGGGTGCAACAGTGGGGCAGCAGTAGCTGATACAAATTATTGTTGTGCCCTTAGGCAAGGCACTTGACCCACATTGCCTTGTATGAATGCAGTGTGAGTGTTGGTGGTGGTTGGAGGGGCCAATGGTGCAGATGGCAGCCTCACTTCCGTCAGTCTGTCCCAGGGCAGCTGTGGCTACAATCTTAACTTACCACCACCAACTGTGGAGTGGATGAATAATGCACCAAATTGCAAAGCGACTTTGAGCAACTGGAAAAGCGTTATATAAGAGTAATGCATTATTCATTATTACCATTATTAAATCAAAAGGGTTTTAGGTATTGTATTGTATTGTGACTATACTTTTCCATTGCCTCATAAAAAGTTGAATAAACCATGAAGATAATATTTTGAAAACAGTGAAAAGCAAACAGTCTTCCAGTATTCAGAAAGTTAGGCATAATAAACTAATAAAATATATATTAAGCTCTAAAGTCATTTTTCCTCCAATTTAGATCTTAGATGTATTTTTTTGCAATACATGAATGGGGACCAAGGATACAGGAAGCAGCCACATTGGAGTTTTATACAGACTGAAGGAAGCCTGGAGCAGAGCAATGGGACCAAACAGGAACTGTGCCAAGACAGAACTAAAGAACATAATTAAACAGGAGTGAAATCTGCATTCACCAACGAGAGAGGGAGAGGGCAGGCTTTGTGAATGGGCTTGTGGAGGAGGTGGCCATTGATAAAACACTCACACCAGTCTGAATTCAACTGGGCACATTACACTGGACTGGAAGACTGGAAACTGAAATGCACAAAAAAAAAGTCTATTTAAGAGTTGAAAATATGAGTTTTGAATACTTCAGATTTTAATACTAATCAGTTATTTATTATAGTTTAAAGCAGCACTATGTAACTTTTCTGGAGGGTCAGTCACCTGCTTTGCCTGGAATGCTTCACAGTTTGGCATTCAACTTGTTTACCTCCATGGAGAAAAGCAGGTGATGCCAAGTTGGTCAAGTTACACGTCAGATCTGCGGAAAGGCGAGTCCACTCACAGGAAGAATACATGTTTTTAAAGGTATGCCCATGCTTGAATAAACACAAGACATACGTTTAAAAACTTCGGAAGATTCCAGGCAAAGCAATAACATCTCCATGGAGACAAGCATATGGGGTACACTCCACCAGAAACGTTACATAGTGCACCTTTAATAGTGATTCAAATTTAATTCATTTAAAGTATAATTTTCTCATTCTAGTGCCATGTTTGTTTTAAAAGAAATTTGAATATTATTATTTGATGGCCATGACTGACAGGTGGATTAGCCAATCAGGGACACGCATGGTCCGTCCATATCATAACAAATATGGCTGCTTAAGAGGAAAAAAGAAAGGAAAAAACTATCCCATGGGACTGAAAACATGGCGGATTTCTCCAGAATCAATGAGCAAAGTACTAAACTCTGTTAATAGGTGAGAGAATGTTATTTTGTTCAAAATGATGTGTGACCACTGAGCTCCTTCGTTTCACATGCGTCACTGAAAAAAACAAATCTGATTGGACAATCACATTTGGTCATACTGAGGCGTGATGGAGGGAGTGCTGACCAGGCTGTTAGCCATCTGTATAAAAAAATACAGAGATATGGGTCTAGATTTGCCACAACAACATATATAAACATTTTTCGGTAACGGAAACATCTGTAATAGTTGTATTAACATAGCAAAAATATGAATAAAAATTATATATGGCAGATTAAAGTGCATATAAGATAAGATTTTGCCATTAAGCCATTTTTCATTGGAATTCACAAAGCTAAAACTAAATGAAATGGAAAAAAAGCTAATGCTATAGATAAATCCAGTCTTATTACAATTCAATGACGTCTAGATTTGACAGGTTTATTGCATGTCTTTATTGCTTACTCCAGCCTATAAGAGGCATTAATCTTGGTAAAATGTTGTAACTGTTCTTGGCAACATTGGCCATTATGGGCCTCTGGTTGATTTTGATTGGTTGAGTCTTAATCCTCTCACCTGCTCCGCTACTGTTTTTAGTCCAGGGATTAAAAGGTTAAACTCACACCAATACTTCCTCTAGGGGCACTGCTGTATCCCACAACCAAGGTTAAGATGTGTTGTGTAAAGATTACTATTTGATTGACTGGATAATTAATGTCTGATACCATTCAGTATAGTCTTGGTTTGATCCTGTTCTAGTCCTGGATAAACTGCAGGTTTGATCCCGGAACATCTGCAGATCCATGGTTTCAGCTTCCTGTTTACAGGTGCCATTTTGAGGACTTTTCCCCATTCAAAACACAGAATATTTTGTTTTGAAAGTTGCAAAGGTGCTTATCTTACATCACACTGAAATTAATGGGTAGACATTTGGCCTTCACCTACTACAAGCAGGGGTATGGGAGGAAGGGCTGACACACAGGATTATAAAAAAATGGGAGGACATCCGATACACAGCACAACTAGATGACTATGAGCATTTGAGATATCAGTCCAGTCTTTGGTCCAGTCTCTGTTCCGAGTACAGACTGAGTCAGATTAGGATTGGGAAGCTAAGAGTTGCTATTCCAGGTCTCTCAGATTAAACCTCTCACTACAGAGCGTCCTTAAACCGTTCTCTTAAACCACTGCACCTTTATATGAGCAGGAGTTCGGTAATGATGCAACAATCTGGACCACAACCATTTCTGAAAACCTGTATTGCTTTAAAGTCGCACTTTGTAACTTTTCTGTTGTCCCCATGCAGATGTTATTGCTTTTCCTAAAATATTACATGGCATGGCATTAAATGTTTCTATATCAATGTAAACAAGCAGTTGAAGCAACCATGCAAAGTTACAAATCAGATCTGCAGATTTTTCCTATAAAAAACATGTTACTGAATAAATGCAACATCGACGAGTTTAATCCCATACTGTGGAACATTTCAACCAAAGCAATAACATCTCCATGTATACAAGCAAATGGCAGAACCTCTATCAGAAAAGTTAAATAGTGTACTGTACTGCACTGCACTGCAAACATTATTTAGTTAATCTGTAAACATTTAAAGGGCTCATTTTACGCCATCTTCGGCTTTATGTTTCCTCATCAAAAACATACCTGAAGTTGTGTTTTGTTTCATCCACACTCGTTTAACAAACTCTCAAACAGAAAACTCTGTCCCACCTTGTGATGTCATGTGGTAATACAGGAAGTGCTCCACTGTGTTTTTAAAGTCCATACTAGAATCATTTGGATTATTTTAAGCCCTTGAATTGCCCTTGAATCACCTATTTCTACTGAACAAAAGTTAGCTGTTAACTTGAACACTACCAGTTCATGACATCACAAGGTGGACCAGAGCATTTTGACCTCTGGAGATGTAGACAGACAAATAAAGTAATGTTATTCAAACGTGTGAATGAAACAAAACACAATTCCAGGTATGTTTTTGATGAGGTAACAATTTTGTTAATTTTGCGCAATATAGGACCTTTAAATTTTTTATCCTACCAACTACCTGCCTCCTTAACAAACAGTACACTTTTATGAATGGTCTGTCACTGGATGTGGTATAGAACTTCACTAGGATTATGGACTGTCCCTGGTCTAACTCAAATTACTACAGGCCCTGGTTTTACTTTGGTCTTCACACCATCACTTCCCTCGGACACAGAAGATATTTATATCCCCGCCCCGTGCTAAGAACGGGATTAGAATGTAAAAATACGCTCAAGAGATTAAACTGCGCTACCCTGAAAATGAGCGGCTAAATACAGCAGGCTTTACAACTAGGAAAGCACCACTGCTCCAAGAGATCTGACCCTCTCCTCTGTTCCATCTGACCCTCTCCTCTGCATCCTCTGTTCCATCTGACCCTTCCTCTGCATCCTCTGTTCCATCTGACCCTCTTCTCTGCACAATCTGACCATCTTCTCTGCATCTTCTGTTTCATCTGACCATCTCCTCTGCATCCTCTATTCCATCTGACCCCCTCCTCTGCATCCTCCGTTCAATCTGACCTCTCTTCTGCATCCTCTGCTCTCACATCAACTAACTTCATGTTGACTTGTTTCATACCATTGTAAGATGCAGGTTTTGGGCTCTAAAGAATAAAAATAACTTCAAAATCATATTTGCACAAATCAAAACACAAATGTGCAATTTAGAAAATGTCTGTGTAGTCCCTCAGTCGTCCAGGTCTGATCCATTGCTACAATTTAGAAAATAAAAAGCACCTGCATATCTTTAATATTCCAAATATCACAAAAACGTATGTATCCATGCACAAACGATATTCAAAAGGCACTGCACCTGATTCTTACTATCTTAACATGAAAAAAGAACTACCGGTACGTTGTTTTAAACAGTTTGCAGCAGTACAAACTTATTCCAACTCATTACAAGCCATAGCGAAGTAATTTGCAGTCACGCCACTGCTAACACCACCTAGCATGCTAAGAGCGCACTGGCATTACTTCCTGGTATAATTATAATGCTATAATAAAATGCTGACAGTACACAGCAGTCTCATTTTGACCGCAAGAGCTGCTTTTACTATATATATGTACTGGGGCAAAACAAATTTTACTTCAGGTATCAGGTAAATCAGGTATAGCCCCTTTTAAGAAAGAGATTTGAACATTGAAAATCACCTAAAAAAAACCTAACACACACAATTCAGTATTTGTCTTGTCTTCCCATTTTCATTTATTCAAGTGCAACACAAAATGTTTAAACTAAAAAAATTCAAATAATTTCCTCTCAAGTCCTTGGTTTAGTGGCAAATGTGAGAAAACCAGTGTGTCCCGGTATCTCTCTGGGCGCTGTGGTCGTTTTGATTGTCACTGCACCTGGACTAGACTGGTTCTGATTCTGGGGTGGATTCTGGTCTTGGTTCTGATCCTGGTTTAGATCCGAGTTGTGTCCAAAGTCCGGGACTGGTAGAGAGACGGTGCGGACATCATGGACTTGAAGGAGGATCTCTATGGTACAGAGCTCTGAAAACCCATGGTCTGTGAAGGCAGCACATGTCCTCTGCACCTGCTCGATACAAGGGGAGAAGGAGCAGACCCGCCCACCTGGAGAGAGGGGAGGAGAAGGGTGGAGAGGAGGAGAGGTGGGGAGGAGAAGGAAAGCGAGGGAGAGGGGGATTGAAAAGGAGAGAGAGGAGGGTGAGAAAGGGAGAAAGCAAATTAGGAAGGGGGGGGTGAAAAGAAGCGTGGAAAGGGAATAGAGGGAGAGAGGGAGGAAGTAAGGAGAAAACAAAGAGGGAAGAGGGGAAAAGGGAGAATGCCAATTGGGAAGAGAAGGAGAGGAACGGAAAGGAGGGAGAGGAGGGAAAGAAGAAGGAGAAAGACAGGAGAGAGGGTTAGGCAAAATCTGAGCTTTTTCGTAACAAGTGCAAACACAGATTATAGTCCCAAAACTTGTACTCCGTTTTTCAGTAGTAAACCTACAATAATGAATAGGTTCTGTTCATACTTTAGACTTTGATCAGACTTTGAGAGAAGGGGGCTATATAACTCTATGGGAGAGTCACTGTTTTTGAAAGAAATCTCCAAGCTTATGATCTACAAATGTTGAACCTTCTCGTTATTTGTTTGGGATTGGCTCCACAAACTTGCCATATTAAATCTTATGTTTTAGAGTCAACAATCACGTCTTTGGGATTGAATAATGGCACCACTTTCTGCAGCTAAAATAATTTCACTTTTGTTTATTTATATCGACAGAGACAACGTTGAACTTTGTAATTATGGGTCTTATTTACATGAAACAAAAAACTGGCACAGCGATATTAACTATAAACCAGGTCAACAGATCTGCAATCTGACAGTTAAATAGCAAATTCCACCATAGAATTCTGTCCTGTTCTCCAGCTCAGTTTAAACTATAAGGATTTTAGAATATTGTGATATCACATGAATGCTTATTGGTTCATTGGTTGATTTTGAGCAATTCAGTTTCTTGATGTAACCTGAAATACATTTTTTGACACAGAGTTTTCACAACCTGCTCCAGTTGAAAGGTGCATTTATGTCACTAAAACTGTCCCACCCCCACCACTGCATATTCCAGAGTCATTCGCTCCTTTAGTCAACTCTTAAGTCATAAACATTACTCTGTCTCTTAGGAACCCACACAAGCCAATGGGGTGTGTCCGATACTTAAACG
>JACM01017424.1:0-29886 GCA_000787095.1 Periophthalmodon schlosseri | reverse complement strand
TTGAACATTGATTGAAGTTGCAAGGCAATACTTTTCAGAAAGAACATTTCCCAAGGGACACTTTAATTTTAGTTATTCTGGGCCCATATGTTGTGATTGTAACTGTACTGTGCACTCCTTTTATACTTTTATAACTGAAGTTCGCATTTAACTACAATTACCTGAGTCCAAGTGTTGTTGCTATATCTCAGCTCCTACGAACCTAGAGGCCGAGACGTGTACATACCTTGAAGTGGGTTACACTATCTTTTACTTTTGTTCAGTAGAGATCGGCATTTCCAGGGCTGAAATTATCCAAATGATTCTAGTGAAGGTGTATAAAGTTTAAAGAAGACATATTGTGCTTGTGTCTGCTATATATTTATAATCTATGACACCTGTGGATCATTATGTTATAATTTGGACACTTTAAATCATAATGTTGATCTAAAATGACTTAACAAAAGAAACAAGACCGCTGAAAACTGTGGTGCCCAATGGGAGCTGACGTCGGCGTAAACGCCATCCCAACAAAGAGTCGGCACCTCCAATGGATAGCTGCACACGTTTTTTTTATTTGTACCAAATAAGGCTGCACTGATCCGATACTGGTATTGAATATCCGCTGATGCTGAAAAATTTGCTGGTTTGGATATTGGCTTCCAAATATCGGTTCAACCGATATCCTGGTTGGACATATAAATTCATGTAATAAGACAATTAACTAGTTGGCTCAGAATATCTGTGTTTTATGAACTTTTATTTATACAAAGTTGTTCTATAGTTACTTGAGAGATAAATAACAGCTACATAACACATTTGGATCAGTTCTGTTTTATTATATTTTTGTTTAAAAGAAATAAATACTGTTTTCAGTCTCTACACTGGTATCGGTTGATATCGGGTATCAGCAGATAGGAGCTAGAGTATTGGAATCGGTATCGCAACTGAAAAAGCTGGATCAGTGCATCCTTAGGTTCCAAAAGGACAAAATGCGGCGTTGCTGAATCCTACATGTATCACTGATAAAAAAAATTATAAAATTGGAGAACAAAGTAAGTACAGAGCAGTGGCCGTGTACCAAGGACAGTGAAAATTGGAGCTGATCGGCAATATGGCGTCTTGAAAATAAGCAATTAAAATAAATGCAACTTTGAGAGTGTAAGTGGTGAAGGGAAACAACTATAACATGGTTAAAAGCTCTAAAAAGTCAATTTTGCATAATAGGTCTGCTTTAAAAACATAGTGGAGCACTTGTATTACTTGTATTACCTGCATTACCATATGACATCACAAGGTGAACTGTTTACAGTTTGAGAGAAGAACTCAGCCTAAATATGCAGGATTTGTATGTTAAACGTGTGGATGAACCAAAACACAACTCAACAACCAAAACACAACTCAACAATGCAACACTATAACATAGATCAGAAAGTAGTGTAATATGGGCCCTTTAAAATGTCACAATAAAATGATCCCAGTATTAAACCCAGTCTGACAGTCCAGTGTGTACTCCATACCTTGAGTCCCAGGCTGAGCTCCCGCAGAGACCGCTTCATCTCTTGTGTGAGCAGGTTCATGCGCTCACACTCCTGTAGTGCCACCACCTGGTAGGGTGTTCTTTCCTCAGCTTTACTCAGCAGTTCGGCCATGTTGAACTCCTCTGGCAGCTTCTCTAAGAGCTCCCCCAGCACTGCGCACACCTTCAACACACATGCATACATCAATCCAACTGTACAGTGATTATTATTATTTTTAGGTTTTAAATTTAAATGTGAAATGTGTCTGATGATGAAACCAGGAGTTAAAGAGGTGGTATTATACTTCTATGAGGTATTAATTAAAAACACAACATATTTAGATCACGATGTTACCTTTTATTGTTTTGAAAATGCTATATTCACAGAAAACAACATTATTAACATGTTTAATAAGTTTCAATAAGTATTGTTTTTGACTCGCTCCCTTTGCTCTCCATGTTAATTCACTCCCCCTTCAGAGCGCTATCACATTACAATCGACTTGCATTTTGCTAATTTCGTGTATTTATGAAAAATGGGAGCATGGGTAATGTAGGCTTGTGGGCTGAGCTATGTACAAGCGCGTACTGCTAACCATAAGAAGGGTTCGAATATGGCCCAGGAGAGAACAACAGTTTACTCAAACATGCATGGATGACATCTAAAACCTCTTCAGGCATGTTTTTGATGAGAGAACAATGTTAAAACATGCTAGAAAGCTCCTAAAAGTATAGTTTGCATAATACCCTCCTCTTTCAAAGCACATAACCTAATATTGTGCAGCACAAAACTCCATTTTATTTTTTATAATCTGAAATTACAACACCAAATTTCTATAAAGCATTTTACATTTTGAATCCTTACAAAGCTTTATAAAGTAATACGTAGATTTTTATTTTTACTTCTGAATAAAATAATATTTATATAATTCCAGAACTCAGAATTGAAATTTTATTACAAGCACCTGCACCCTATTCACACTGAAAAATCCTTATTCAACTAAAATTACTTTATCAATATTGTCAAAGTGCTTGTGATGTTGTCTTGTTGTGTAATCCCTCAGTTGTCCAGGTAGGTTCCATAGCAAATGAGAAATTTATTCTGTCAACTGGGCAAAAGTTTTGGAGGGAAGATGTTTCATCACTCATCCAAGTGGCTTCTTCAGTTCTTCACTTCTGGCGGGTGGAAAAATGTCTTCACCCCAAAGCTTTTGTTCAGTTGACATAATGTAATTTTCTTTTGCTATGCTTGTGATGTTTTTTAATATTTTGGTGCTTTGTTTATATTATTATTATTATTATCATCAACATATTTTGATTTGTCCAAAATATCACTTTTGAATCTCAGCCATGTAGTATTTTCTAGGGATGCACCAATTTTTATTTCAGTTCCGATAACTACTTCACTTCAAATAACTACAGCTTCGTATGAATAAAAGTCCAAACATTATGAGACTTATTACATGCAATTACAGGCCCAACTAGGATATTGGCTTAACCGTTATCATGGAACCCAATCCAGCTTCTTTTTTTTCTTTTCCTTCTTAGTATCGGCACCGATATCCAATGCCAGTTTGATATTGGTGCATCCCTAGTATTTTCATAGTAACACTGTTTTAACTAGTATCCATGTCCCCACTGTAACTCATGCACACCTGTTCGTGTCAGATGTAGTTACAAAGTTTGACAGCCCGAGACTCTTCCAGCTCGACAGACAGCTGCATACATATTCATAGAGAGATGATTTTCCTCCGACAGCTCTTTGTTTTGGAGATGAGTCAGGAAATCAATGCTGTTATCATGCACGCATTGGTAAGACAGAGGCTAGCGTCTGTGTTAAGGTTTTCCCAAGCCTCCGGTGCTGGTGATCAATGAGAGGCTTAGGATTCCAGTGGAGGATATGGACTATCACAAGTATGGATTTCAGTCCACACATCAGAACAGGAGGGAGTGGAAAATACAGCGGTCAGGAGCTCGTGCTTGGTTTACTAAAAACTATGAAATGTAATTAAAATTTAATTGGACTACTGCACATCGCATCTGGTTTGACAAGTTGTTGTGTATGGTTTTGTACCATGTTTTTGTATATTTATGGAGAATTGTCATGTGGGAGCATGGGTGACGTAGGCTTGTGAGCTGAGTATTGCACAGAATCTTACAGCTAATCATAAGAAGGGTTTGAATAGGGCCCAGGAGAGATCGCAAACATGCATGGATAAAACCTCTTCAGACATGTTGTTGATGAGGGAACAACGTTACAACATGGTAGAAAGCTAAAAAAAAATTATTAAAAAAAAGACATGGCATAATGCCTCCTTTTTAAAGCCTTAAAAGGGCCACTCTTGGATATATATGGATTTACCCCAGTTCACATGTTAGTGGATGGACATGCTGTTGTGGACAGCCTACACAGCTCCTGGCATAGCAGAGGAGTGGGGTTAACCCTTTAAACCGGGTTTACTTGTTTCATAAAGCAGGTTTAATATACCGGACCTGGTTACCAGGGAAACAGATCCCAGTGGTTTGTGGGGGTCTTTGTCAGGGGTGGCTGGCTAAATAGACACAACACAATTACACAGACTACCATTCTCCCTGCCTCTCCTCAACACAGTAGATTTCACTGTAGCCAGTAGCAGTTTGTGTTTATTTATTTAAATCGTCTTTGGATCATTCAGATGTAGGGTTCCAAAATCTTGTTAATGAGGAAAACCATTGTTCAAGCTCCTTTAAGGGGGAGTTACGTTAAATCAACTATTATGAGTATTTATTTATGAGTATGTTAAAGAAGACCTATTGTTCTTATGTCTGCTATATAGTTATAATCTTTGACACACGTGGATCCTTATGTTATAATTTACAGATTTTAATTTGCAACATTCATTTAAAATGACTTAATAACTTCTGCGTTAGAAAACTGCGGTGCCCAATGGGAGCCGACATCGCCGTAAATGTCAGCACGACAACAACGTCATGCTAGTGAGGCGAAGATTTTTTTTTATTTGTACCAAAATTACTATGTGATGCTGCCGAATCCTACCTGTATCACCCGTTAAGAAAATAAAATTAGAAAACAAAGTAAGTATAGAGCAGTGTCGTATGCTGGTGGCTGGGGTTGATCAGCAATATGCCGTCTTAAAAACAGGAGATTAGAGATTGCTGAAACATGCACAAATCACTCCAATTACAACTTCAGGTGAGTAAATGGTGAAGGGAAATAACTATAACATGGTTAAAACCTCTGAAAAGTCAATTTTGCATAATAGGTCTGCTTTAAATTACTTTTGACTAGTTCATGCATATTTGAATAATCCTGCATTGTCCTATATCAGAAGCTTCAGTGATGAGAAAGTTCCTGTTTTCACCTACTCCCTATCCCTGCCAATTGTTCTGTACTTACTTGTAATGATATATGTAAAAAAAAAAAAAAAACAAAAAAAAACTGTGTTGTTTTGTTTCATTTACACATGTATTATTCTTCTGTCACCATCTCCAAACTGTTCTGTTCCATGTTGATGTAATGAAGCAGTAGTTTTCAAGTTAACAGCTACCTTTTACCTTTTGTTCAGTAGAGACTGGCAATTCCAGGGTTGAAATTATTCAAATGATTCCACTGAAGGTGTATGAAGTTTAAAACACAGTGAGAGACTGGCAATTCCAGGGTTGAAATTATTCAAATGATTCCACTGAAGGTGTATGAAGTTTAAAAACACAGTGGAGCACTTCCTGTATTACCACATGGCATCACAAGGTGGAACAGAGTGTTTTCTGACTGACAGAAGAACTCAGCCTAAATATGACGGGTTTGTGTGTTAAACATGTGTGAATGAAATGAAACACAACTACGGGTATGTTTTTGACGAGGAAACATTATAACATAGATCAGAAAATACCGTAATACGGGCCCTTAAGGACAGTTTTATGGTACTATTCGTGAGACAGGCTTGAGTACTTATTGCTTATTGTAGAAATGTTACTAGAGAAGAGTACCACGGCAGAGGACAGTGAAGTGACCTGACTGGATCCATAAAATTTGATTACCAATAGCCCCCAAGCAATGATCATTTCCATTACCCGGCCTCTGAGTGGAACCAGCTGAAAGGTCTAAAAGTACCATAAAGGTGATTCCTACGTATCAACAGAAGTGGGTAGTACACATTTACATTTACTGAAGTAACTTTTTAAAGAAATTGTACTTTCCCATCAGCACACTTACTCTTACCTATAGCAATAATAGTAATAGAGTAATATATTGTGCAGTGTAATAGTACTCTTACTTGAGCAATATATTGTGCAGTATAGCAGTACAGTTGTGGTTCCTCTTCCCACTGTGAGTAAGGCTACAAGTGATAAAAGCTTTTTGTTGACAATATGAAATGAGTTGAACATTTGCGTTTTTTTCACCGCTCCTTCAGAAATGATTTACTTGTTCTACTTTTGTTCTACTTTTTGTGTCCTTTAAAAATACAGATTTTGTGCATTATTTAAAGTTGTGTCCTTCTAATTCCATTCCCTTTAAACCATAAATCAGATGTTAAATCTTGACACTTACTCTTCAAGTTACTCTTACTTGAGTAATAGTTTTCCCAAATACGTTTTTTACCAGGTGCCAGTACCAGGTGCCAGTACTCGTACATGGGCTGCTGATACCACTGTAACTGTGCTGCATCTTATTTGACGTCTCACAGCTCTCAGCTGAGCAGTGCGCTCTGAGCAGTGCAGAGCGTACTGAGCAGTGAGCACTGCGGTCTGAGCAGAGGTGACCATAAAGAAGCACATTCACTGTTCTGCACATTAAGGTAACCTTTAATCATATGTATCATGAACTGTAAAAATATTTAGGACTCTAAAGGTTTTTATAGTTCACAAAAGATCTTAGCACAGTGCTTGTGTTTACAATAGTAGCATGCTAACGTTGCTAAGTGGTACTGGTGATTATTTGCTTGTGCATGCATTGTAACTTATTGCAATTGACAAACAATTTAGCGACTGACACTTATTGTAATGTTAAAAGTGGCTCCTTAGCAGTTAGCACAGAGCGCAGTCTGCAAAAAGGAAGTGGTAAATATTAAAGCCAGGTGCTTATGTAAATAAATTATATTGGAATTATACCTAACTACAGTGATCTCAGCATAAATTTAAAACAGCCACTCAAGCAAGTATTTTAAGATGCAAAAGTAGGCTAAAGTAATAGAACGTCTGTAAAAATAATGTCTGGTATTGGTACTCAGTATCAGTGAGTACTCAAAAGGAAGTACTCGTACTTGTTTTGCAAAAAGTGGTATCAGTACATCCTTAATTATTGCTACTACTTGAATACAATTTTTGGCTACTCTACCCATCCCTGCGTAACGTGCTATTGTGTTTTGATTATATGGTAGTGAGTACTGTCTCTCCATCGCCACAGGACAGAAACTGGAGCTGCTACATGAATAAATAATGTGTGCTTACTCACAGCCAGAGTATAGTGGTGTGTATTCTGGTTATTGTGGTCACACAGGGACGACATAACCAAGTACTTTGCACATGTGGTGTAAGGCCTAGGGGCAGGACAAGACTGAATTCCCAGAAGACGAGATGAGACACGAAATAAGGTCCACGAGATTGAGAAAGGCGAGATTTTGATATAAATTATAATAAATAAATTGTTGTTCAGTTCACAGTTTTGGCCTTTACATTTTTAAAACATATTTTATTGAGTAATTTTGCTGTCACTGTAGCACTGCTTTTTGGAACTAGGGCTTTTCAAAATGTTAACTCACCAGCATTAAACTTTTTTGTCCAATCCAGATACAAACATATGGGAAAAAAGTCTCACAAGATCTTGTCTCATCCCTAGTAAGGCCCAATCCCAATTCTCATTTGGACCCCTGAAACAATATATTATCAATATTTATTGTGGGTATATACATTTTTTTGCAATATTGGGGAGATTTTTGTTACTTGGTTGGAATACAATAAGGGTTGAGCTGCAGAAGGTTGAATAAGTAACTTCTGTGGGTAATTATTGCTTAATTTTGCTATTTATTTGTTGTAGCTCAGGCCTTTTAATGTTATAGTCTATTTAAAAATGCTTCACTGGGATCATCCTGTTTTATTGTTCTTGTGCGAGTGGCATGAAGTAGTTTCAATATTATCGTTTATCGCAGTATTTCTCTGTAGCAATGTATAGTTCTTCAAAATTTGTTATCGTGATAGGCCTAACTGTAACCACAGCTGCTCTGGGGCAGATTGACGGAACTGAGGCAGCCAATCTGCGCAATCGGCCCCTCCTACCACCAACACTGACTCACACACCACTTTCATATTAGGCAGTGTGGGGGTTAGAGGCTTGCCTAACGATACAATGGCAGTTTTGCCACTGGCGTCCCACTGTTGCACCTGGTATTCCCAGCAGTCCCCCCTCCAAGTACTAACCACGCACAGGCTTGCTTAGCGTCTGAGATCTAACGATATCAGGCTTTGACAAGGAGGTTTGGCCAGGAAATAGGATAAACCTTTTTTTATTTATTTATTTATTTGCCAAAGGGTGTGTGGTGTTATTATTGAATTGTGATATGATTTAGGCCTATACATGTATTAATACTAATTTGTATACATTTGAGATATTATAATCCAGCAATGTGACATTTTCAAGACACAGTACTCTGATTTAAAGGCCCATATTACACTATTTTCTATCTACGTCATCACAAGCATACCTGAAGGGTTAGGGTTAGGGTTTTGTTTCATTCACACATATTTAACACACAAACCCTACATATTTAGGCTGAGTTCTTCTCTCAAACGGACAACACTCTGTTCCACCTTGTGATGTCATGTGGTAAAACAGTAGATGCTGGAACTGCCAATCTCTACTAAACAAAAGTTAAAAGTTAGCTGTTAAAACTATCGCTTCATGACATCACAAGGTAGAACAAACCATTTTGAGCTTTGGAGATGTAGACAGAATAATAAACGGTTTCTCAAACATGCTTGAATTAAATGATATCTGTGTAATCCCTCAGTCGTCCAGGCCTGATCCATAGCAAGTGTGCACAGTGCCTGAGTCCTACTTAGCATAGTCATTCAAGCCCCTAATGAGTGATTTCACACCTATTAGCATCCTGGCTAGCTCTGTTGTTCTCTTTGTTCTCTTTGTGTTGCTTTGGCTCTGAGGATGGAGATTATAGATAGCGATAGATGATGTCTGAGGGCCCCATTCCTGTTCAAGGAAGGATCGTCTTTCCTAACAAAGATTGCTTCTTTAACTCCCCTTTCAAACCACCTCTTCTCATGTGAATGTGATGTCTGGATCCACAGCTTTAATATGTGCAGTAAAGGGTTCCAGATCTTGCATTTTGATTTTGGTCCAGCTTTCATCCACATATTGATATCAATGCGTGGGTGGAGTGTCTGGAAATGAGGCCAATGCATCTTGTTCAAATTGTTCCATATAATAGGAGAGACCATAATAGCCATATTATGCCATAATAGGAGAGACCAGTGAGCCCATGGCACAACTGTGGATTTGCCTGTAGAAATTACCTCTGAACTGGAAATATGTGGTATTTAAACACATTTCCAGCAGTTGGCAGATTTGGTCAGGTGTCAGTTTAGTTCTCTCTTTTAGCTTAGTATCCTGCAGTAGTCTCCTCTTTGCTGCCTCCACCGCTACTGATGTAGTGATACAACATCACATTAAATGAAACCATTGTCTCATCCAAATCGAATTGGACCCAAAGCAAAACAAAAACCAAAACAAAGAGAACAAAGGGAACAATAGGGCTAGCCAGGATGCCAATAGGTGTGAAATCACTCATTAGTAGCTTGAATGATTATGCTAAGTAGGACTCAGGCACCGTGCACACTTAGGGCAACACAAAAGGCCTGGCCTACAAACAGAAACTGTAAACAATAGTTGTTTTGAGTTTCAGTGTAGCTAGCTCCTCCCTTCAGATAGATATAAGGCAGTGTCCACCAGTAACCTGACCAGAACTGATAAAGCAGCTTGGATGAGCAGTGAAATGTCTTCACTCCTACAAAGATTTGCTCAGTTGACAGATTTTCTTTTTCTTTTGCTATGTGCGAATAAAGCAAAACAAATGTTTTTGATGAGGTAACAACATTCTCACAAGAGTCCATTTTGTGTAATATAGGACCTTTAGTACTGACCTATTGATTAGAAAACTAGGTTTGTGAACTGTGACAGACTGCTGCAGTTATACATGGCTTATTTTTTGTTAACAGCTCAAAATATTACAACAAACGCCACACACTGAACTGTTCTCAGCATGGATTTCTCCTTTCTCTCAGGTTATCATTCCATCACTACGACATCTTCTATATTTATAATTATGATTAGGTTTGCCACAATATCTGCACACAATATGACATCTACCTGCCCCCATTTCTATTCAACATTACAGAGCGACTGAAATGTGGTACTGCTTAAACCCAGCACTCCCATCAGTCCTGGAGCAGGTAAAGATCCAATTACGTTTTTCTTCTGACACATATTACAATGGTGATTCGATTTGAAACACTATTTAAGCAAAGATTCATTTGTGCACATTTTAAACATGCCCAAAAGCTTCAGCCTTTGCTAGAAGACTAGAATACACACTGTTAAACTAATACAAGAATCCCATGCATTTCAGAACATGTTTGTAGAGGTCTAAACTATAGGGATAGCAGATTTTACACAGAATAACACCATATAGAAACACGGGCAGGGCATCAAGCACACAGAGACATTTCAGAACATATTTTAGCAATCTCTCCCAAGCCCTACTCAAACCCTGCTTATGGTTACCTGTAAGATTCTGTGCAATGCTCAGCCCACAAGCCTACGTCATCCATGCTCCCACATGCCAATTTTCCATAAATATATAAAAGCACGATACAAAACAATACACTAAAACTTCACAAACCTGTAGTAGTTTCATTAGCGGGATGCACACTGATTGTGTTGTGATAGCACTGATTGTGTTGTAATAGCGCTTTGAAGAACACATAGAGCAAAGGGAGGGGAGACTCAAAGCGCCAAAACGAAGTGAAACTTATAAAACATGCTAATGCATTATTTTCGGTGAATATAGCATTTTCAAAACAATAAAAGGTAACATGGTGATCTAAATATGTAATGTGTTAATACCTCATAGTAGTAAAATCTTCCCTCTTTAATATAAATGATCAGGTTCAACATTTGTGAACACTCTGGATTCTGTGGATCAGTCATCTTAAGTCTATTCTGACTCAACCCTGTTCTATACCATGTCTGTAGCTCTCCTCTGTATCTCACTATGACTAAAACTTGTCACAGAACGCAGTGTTGTGATTGGCTGATTTGCCTTTCCACCTTTCCACAGGAGGTAAGAGAAGCTCTAAACAAACACACTTTTTGGTGTAAGTACAAGGGGAGAGAAGGTTACAAAGGTGCTCATCTGGTTTCTGAAATCAATATTTTTGAGCTGCCACCCGGAAGCCATTTTCAATCTGACCAAGCGCCATGGATCATTCTACCTTGGACAAAAGAGGGATTACAGTACTGGTCTATAAATATGAAGCTTTTCTCTCCTCTCTGACCGCGGGCTAGAAGTGAGAGGGGCAGTGAGCCATATTTAGTGTGCGTCAATATTTTTTAAACATTTGAAATTGAACAGTTCCCCTACAAAAAACGCACACGGTGTAGATCAAAGGCAGGGCATGCTAGCTGCGGTCCGATAGCAGTGCGGTGAGTAAACAGACTTTTTATGTGGCAGTGGGTGATTTATGTGTTTAAAATGCGACACAGGTATAGAGCCAGCAGCACTGAAGCCCAAAGCACTCCCCAAAATGTCCTCCTAGTGAGATCAGTCTGCCTCAGTGACAGGACCAGAGCTAGTCTCTCCCGCTCCCAGCCCCTCCCTTCCCAAGGCTCAGTGCCTTCCCTTCACAGAGCAGGGAATAATGGGAGTTCTGTGTGCTGGAAGCTAAGATACTCCACTTGTTTTAGTATGACCAATATATTCAAGTACAATTCAAGCTTGCAACATTGAA
Organism: Periophthalmodon schlosseri; assembly: GCA_000787095.1. Lineage (NCBI taxonomy): Eukaryota > Metazoa > Chordata > Actinopteri > Gobiiformes > Gobiidae > Periophthalmodon > Periophthalmodon schlosseri. The sequence goes on along the minus strand of JACM01017424.1, from coordinate 18,371 downwards.
ATAATAATAATACATTGGGTTTATAATGTGTTTTACAAGCTTCTCAAAGTGCAATTGGTGTTTTTTAAGATTCTAGAATGTGGTGATATCATACTCACAGATGGGGGTCAAGACTCCAGTTTCCCTTTTCATTGCATGGTATTCCAAGGTCTAGTCATTAAAGTAGACCTATTACACAAAATCGACTTTTCAGAGCGTTTAACCATGATACAGTTGTTTCCCTCATTTATACTGTCAAAGTTATTTTTGGAATGATTCCTGCATGTTTGAGAAAATCTTTAATTGTTTATTTTCAAGACACCATATTGCCGATCAATCCCTTTTTTCACTGCCACTGGCATATGTCCACTGCTCGGTACTTACTTTGTTTTTCAATTTTATTTTCTTAATCAATGATACATGTAGGATTCGGCGGTGTCGCGTAGTCATTTTGGTACAAATGAAAAAAAAAATCCGCTGCTCGCTAGTGTGATCTAAAGCTATCAATAGGAGGGGGCGACAACTACATGGCTGTTTCTTGTGATGGCGTTTACAGCGCCGTCAGCTTCCATTGTACACCGCAGTTTTCTAACGTGGCAAATTATAACATAATGATCCACGGGTGTCATTAACTATATTGCAGACACAAGCACAATAGTCTTCTTTAACAGAAATAATCAGGTTGTGAAATGGCCCTTTATATATTTTTTCTAAGCCTATATCTTGGTGGATTAAGATCTGAGCTGTACAAAAAAAAAAAAAAAATGCACACAATGTTGTACAAAAAATATTTTAAAAAATGCATATTTCGAGATTTAAAGCTACCATTTGTAATTAGATTGGCCAACCTGGCCCTGTAGTATTCTCACATAACACCACTAAATGCTATCTACATTATAGCTGAGGTCTGGCCAGGTGAGGGGAGGGGAGACAGGTTTCACATCTGCCATCTACTGGTAAAAAAATGAACTTATAGTTCATACTTATAATTTGCAATTGTAATAATGGTTATTTATTATTGTGTCCAATTGAAATATATCTGCAAACTTAAATTGTAATTTTTGGAGTTTCAAGACATCTCAATTTCATTTTTTTTATTATATGTTATAACATTATAATACATTTATGCCGATAATTTAGACAAGGTCTTAATGCCCTTTCCTACAACATAAACTGAATTTAAATAGTTAAAATCCTTGAAAATATGATACAAACACAAATGCATTGGCCTCATCTCCCTTATGAGGACAAAACTCAGGTCCCAATGATGTAAATCCTTTATTACTGGATCAACAACATGGTTTAAAGGGCCCATATTACGCTATTTTCTGATCTATGATATAATGTTGTTTCCTCATCACAATGATACCTGGAGTTGTGTTTTGTTTCATTCACACATGTTTAACACGAAAATCCTGCATATTTAGGCTCCTTAGTTTTTCTCTCAAACAGAAAACACTATGTTCCATCCATCACCTCCATACACATTCACTAGAATTATTTGGATAATTTCAGTATCGGAATTACCACTCTCTACTGAACAAAAGGTAAAAGGTAGCTGTTAACTTGAAAGCTCCCATTACATGACATCACAAGATGGAACAGAGCATTTTGAGCTTTGGAGATGCAGACAGTCTAAAAATAAAGGGTTAGTCAGTGAAACAAAACACAACTCCAGTTATGTTTTTTGTAGAGGTAACCAAATTATAACATGACTTAAAGCTCACAGGAGTCAATTCTGTGTAATATAAGACGTTTAAAGGTTAAAATAGGTTAAGGTTTAATTTAGGTTAAGGTTAGGCAAGTAGTGACTATGGCTAAGGTTAGGATCAGTCTCCAGGAAATGAATGGAAGTCAATGTAATGTCCCCAAGAAGCATAGAAACCCAACATGTGTGTGTGGCTCACCTTGTCCTCCCTTGTGGCCCTGCCCCCCTCAGTCCCACCCCCCTCCTGTGGCTGCAGCTCCAGGATGGTCCGAAACAGTTTGTCCGAACTCTGGGTCAGGAAGCCAATCTCGGCGTTGGGATGCAGGCCGTACAGATGAGGGGACTCAGGGGGTAGTGCCTCGTCTATGTACTGTAAAAACAACAAAAGTATTACCAACATGTTTTATGAATAAGGGAGAAGTCAATCTGCTGTGAAATGACTTTTCTAATCAGGAACTTCACTGATTTTGATTTGATGAAACATAAAACATACACACATTTGACTGAAGGAAAAAGCAAAAAGCCAGAATGGTAGCAGAAAAAAACAATTATACAACAGTTCTTGCACAAACAATGAATTAAAGGTGCACTTTGTAACTTTAGGCTGGAGGGTGTGCCACATTCTTGTCCTCACTGACCTGGAATGTTCCACACAGTTCCATTAATAGTCCCATATTATCCAAAATTGACTCTGGTGACCTTTAAGGTGTGTTACAATGCTGTTACCTCCTCAAAAACATACCTGGAGTTGTGTTTTGTTTCATTCAGACATGTTTGAGTAATCCTTTATTAGTATCTCCAAAGCTCAAAATGCTCTGTTCCACCATCATTCAACTGAACAGCTACCTTTTACCTTTTGTTCAGTAGAGATGAGGCAATTCCAGAGATGAACTAAAATATGCAGGGAACAAAGAGAACAATATGCCTAAATATGCAGGAATTGTGTGTTAAATGTGTGAACAAAACAACACAACTCCAGGTACGTTTTTGATGAGGGAACAACATTATAACATAGATCTTATAATAATAGCAAAAATAGCATAATATGGGCCCTTTAAACTTTATCATTGATTCAATTATGCATTTTTATTGCTAAAAAATCCTTGAAAAATTTGCATACTTACCAAGATTAGGCTCATCTCTCTAAAGATCTGTGACCTGTACCTTGGCCTGGTGGTGTCATCTGCTTGTCTCCATAGAGATAGGTGACTTTAACAAAATTCTTTGGAACGTTTCAGTCAAACAATAACATCTCCATGGATACAAGCAGATGGCACACTCCAACAAAACATTAGGTTTAAATGAAAACATAAATACAGATTCCTTTAATTGAAACTAAACATGGTGAAGCAGCATTTAGTTGTTATCATTAATGAGAAGGTCTGAGGAGAGGCAACTCTGCTCACAGTGAAAATGCATGTTTTAAACATATTAACAATAAAAACTCCAGTAATTACAAGATAAATATGTTTAATGCCGTACTGTACCAATTTCAGACAAAACAACTCTGAGACATGCTCGCAGTAGGACATTTGCATAGTGCAAGCTGTACTACTGTCCTGGACATATTATCCTGCTGTATATTATATTTTTTACATTATATAAAATTTTCAACTGAATTCTGTTTGTAAAGCACTTTGAATTAATGTATGACATGTGCAGCATCAATAAAAATGCCTTAGGCTATGAAACACTTTTGGATGAAAGAGGTACTGCAGTGTGGATAATAATTAAAGCCATTAACTCCTGAGCAAAATGTCATCATTGCCTGATACTGAAATAACAATGATTCTCCAACATATTTTACAGCAACATGGCATAATTTTTAGTACCTCTATAGATCTGTACCTTCCATTGTTTATTAACAGAGCATTCTAAAGGTTTGTACAGTTCCATTAACCTTGCACAGCGAGATGGGTTGTTGCATTATTTGTAAGTTCACAAACTCACGAGAACCCATCTTGAGATCCTCCTTCATCGTGACATTCTGCTTTTTCCCAATCACTGAGAGCCGTTCCAGATTGATAAATGCGTAGAACTCAATTCAGAGTGCTACACAATGGCATGAGCTAGGTTATGGTTCCATATGCATTCCTAGCATCCTAATTATTCACTGCAGTTAGTTTATACGCGTGTTTCAAAACTTTCTGAGCATAGAGCAGAGGTTGGCCGTCACACCTAGCATACTATTAGCACAGTTCCTAATTCTTGGACAATAAAGTGCTGTATAATTTGATGCATACCGTATATAGCTTATGATCTGCTTATACAATATATCTGTACTGGGGCAAGACATATTTTGCTCAAATACATGGAAAAAATGTCATGTACAGGGCCTTTAAAATAAATGGGATAGAACTTTTATATCAGTACCTGGCTGTGTTCCTAGATATTCTAAACATGACACTCCTGTCGGCTCTATACTTCAAAATTTCAAGTACATTTTGGCCTAACTCCTCCAGGTGCAGTGCTGACAAAGTATTTGAGTACACTAAACTCCACTAATGACCACAGTGCACAAAGGAAGCTTGCCCTACCCATCTGCTCCTCCTTAACGAACATCAATATGCTTTTAAGTGCGCACAGATGAAAGCAGCGACGCTTGTGTGGAATAAAAGCGCTTCTAATCACAGCCTGCATGGGGACATAAGATGGAGGAGAGATCAGCCTCTAATACTTTGTAGCCACGGTTTGATCTGTTATACCTGCTTTGGTTTGAAACTCCAGTGAAAGTGCTGAGGCGGGGATTCCGACTGTTTATACAATATTGCAAATGTACAAAGTTTGGTCCATATGGAGGATTGTAAGCCCAAACAAATGTAAGCACAAGGTCAGTGTTTTTCTCTCATCTTAAATCAAGCGCATTCTGCTGACAACTCCAACTGCTCACTCAGAGGATAGTTTTGGACAGATTTTTGTGAAATATTTTTGACTTTGAAAACTAAATACAAATTACTTCATGATGCACTATGAAACATTTATGGAGGAGGGTATGTCACCTGCTTGTCTCCTGTCTTGTCTGGAATGTTTCACAGTATGAATACAGTATACAGTGTAAATTTATATATCTCCATGGAGGCAAGCAGATGAAGTTACATGTCAGATCTGTGGAGAGGCATTCCCACCAACGCCTGCCTCAGACTTTCTTCTTTCTTTCTTTATCTTTATTTAAACAGTGGAACACAAACAGAAAAATTTCATTCCTATGGTATTCAAAGTCCATATAAAACATTAAAAACAAGTGCAGGTGTGTGTATAAAAGTTGGCTACCAGATTATTAAATTGCGATTGGGTCACCAACATATCCCATTTTGCTTTTCTTGTCTCAGTGGTGCAGCTAGTCCTTAACCTTATGCAGTCATGTGATCTGGTATTAAATGTTCCAGTATCAATCTGCCCCCAGTCCAGCTGTGACTCCTGTGTCGGAGCGGTTTGTTGTGGTGTGACACTCCCATTCAGAGTGGTGCTCTGTTATGCTGTTGTGTCAAAACCTTTGAAGCTGCACACGCCAGACCACGTGTTCACACCATAACTATTCATTTATTAAGCAGACCTACTATGCAAAATGGACTTTTCAGAGCTTTTAGCCTTATTATAGTTGTTTCCCCTTGTTTACCCTCTCAAAGTTGTATCTGGAGTGATCAGTGCATGTTTGAGCAATCTTTAATCTTATTTTCAAAACCCCTGTTTTCACCGCCATCAGCATGATGTGCAGCTATCCATTGGAGGTGCTGACAGCTGCATGGCTCTTTGTTGTGATGACGATTACAGTGATGTCATTGAGCATGGAGTTTTCTAACACAGAAGTCAGCTGACTTGTTTCTTTTATAAGTTGTTTTAGATGAATATTGTGATTTAAATGCACAAATTATAACATAATGATCCACGCGTGTCTTAGATTATAACTATATAACAGACTGAAGCACAATAGGCCTTCTTAAAAAGAAAAGGTTGTGGCAAAAAAGGAAAGAATGCGGAGTGCTGTAGCACCTCTGTCAGCACCACCCGACTGCATGGTGTAAGCTCCTCTCGCTGCTTTTAAATATTTGGAATACTTGCAGCCGCTGGACCGGAGCTGCAACACTCTCCTCCTTTGGAAGTGGATGCAGCCACATGTTTCCCTCAGCACTCCGAGTACACTAGACTTGAGCCTGGTGCAGTCTCTGTATTGTACAACATCCTGCTTCCTCAAGTCTAACTTGTTCTGTCAATCATCATTTGTGCTCAGTGTGCGGGAGTGAGGTGAGACAGGAGCAGGGAAAAGCTGTCAGACTCACACTACAGAGACTACAAGGGACTGGGGAGGGACTGTGCTGAGAGGAGAGACGGAGAAGAGACACGGAGAGAGTGCAGACAGAAAAACATATTGCAAGAGAGACAGACTAAGGTGAGACAGAGGAGAGATGGGACTGGGGACAGAGCTGTCAGACCCAGACTATAGAGACTACATGGGACTGAGAGGGCTGTGCTGAGAGGAGAGACAGAGGAGAGGTAGAGAGAGCGAGGGAGGGGAGAGGCAGAGGAGAGACACAGAGAGAGAGAGGAAAGAAAGAAGCGAGACAGTGAGAGAGACAGACTAAGGTGAGACAGAGGAGAGATGGGACCGGGCAGAGCTGTCAGACCCAGACTACAGAGACTACATGGGACTGGGGAGGGACTGTGCTGAGAGGAGAGACAAAGCAGAGACAGATGTAGAAACTGAGACAGAGGAGAGATAGAGGAGAGAGAAAGAGAGAGAGAGGAAGAGAGAAAGAGAGGAGAGACAGAGAGAGGGAGAGACAGCGATACAGAGAGGGTGGAGAGAGACAGAGAGAGGTAAGACAGAGGAGAGACAGAGAGAGAGAGAGGGACAGAGAGGAGTGAGAAATAGAGACAGGGGAGAGACAGACTGATTGAAGGAGGATATGAAGAGCTGTCAATACAGAGACTGGGGCTGGGGGAGGGACTCTGCTGTGATGGAGGACCTGTTTGCTCCCAACATTTGACCTTGGCACCTCTGCTTACGTTAGCCTGTCGCCTTCTCAGTGGGATGCACATCTGTGGAGTTAGGCAGGAGTTATGGAATTCCCTAGAGTAATGTCAGGATTTACAATAAGGGAGTAAAATTTTAAGCCTAAAAAATGGCCAATCTAGAAAAATGAGTGAAATTTATACCAACATATTCAATATGTCTTTGCTTCCTGCTTCTGAAGAGTGCAGATGCAAACGTTGCTTGCTCCTGCTGCTTCCTTCTTTACTTTACTTTTTAATCATTTTACCACTTCTAGTGCTGGAAAATTTGTTGTTGTCGTTGTTTGTAGTTATGATTTTCTTTTACGTAAACCAAGACTTTTAAACCATTTTTACATTTTTTTACAAAATTTATGACGAGCCAGCGACATGTTTGGGAGAAAAAACTAAAGGAATTCTTTCTGTGAACGCTGCTGGAACTATCAACAACAAATCAATGAGCTACAAGCACGAATATTTAGAATCTGAAAAAGGACTTCACCGGACGCTGCCTGTGACTTCCAGTGGTAAGCAGCCCACAGACACTTTCAGAGAAGAGGGTGAAAAACGGTTACTTTCAACTTAAATCTGAGTGATACTGTGTCTGTTCCAAAACTTTGTAAAGACAAGAATGCCAAGCCAATGCAACAAGTGATAAAAGACAATGCTAATATAGTTACATCACCCAAAATACAGCTTACAAACAGATTTTTACCACTGTCACAGACTGATGTTAACATACAAACAGAAAATGGATTTTTGTCACAAAACAAGAGCCATGAAGTTGGCAAAAGAGCACAGCCAGACAGGCGATCTGTGCCAAATGTCAAGGTCAGAGATACGCTTCTGAGATGGTGCTATCAGAAATGTGAGCCACAGACAAATCCAAACTTGCTCCTATCCCAGTTACACTGTTTCTGAGATTACAAAAGTCCTGCCAAAAGTTTTGTCAACACACCGAGGAGCTAAACAGCCGATTGTGCACGTGGGTGCAGTTGACACCAGAATAGAACAGACTGAAATCTTGAAAAGGGATTTCATTAAATTATTCGAGGAGCTTCATAAAGTAGAGGTTAAGACATTCATCAGTGGACCTCTTCCTAACATAGACAGAAGGAAGATGAACAAATTTACCCAGCTGTTTCATCTGAACACATGGCTCTTCAATGCGTGTGCACCTAGAGGTTTGCACTACATTGAGAACTTTGATCTATTCTGGAAACGAGAGGGCCTATTCAAAGGAGATGGCCCACACCTGAGCAGAGGTGGAGAGAGAGTGCTGATGGATAACTTCCTCCACGCTCTGAGGCCCCAGCCTGGACAGGGTTCTGGGCAGCCAGTGAGAGAAAAGAGGAATGAGAGAAGCATCCCTGCTGCACCAGCCAGAGACCAAGTCAATGTGTCAGCACCACAAACATCTCCCCCAGCAAGGGATTCAGCAGCACCACCACCTCCCCCAGAGAACAAGTCAGCAGCACCACCACCTTCCCAAGTGAAGGATTCATCACCAGCATCACTTCCCCCAGGGCCCTCATCACAGGCTTTGAACCTGTCCGTGACAGCCCCAGAAGAACCCCCATCACCTCCCCTGCCCACAGACCAGCCCTGGGTCCCCTTTGCTACATCTACTCCCTCTAGGGACTCTTCACTCTCCTTTTTGTCCCACCTTCACCCATGGCCCTTCCAACCATCTAGAAAGCTTCATCCGATCAGGAATTAAGATGGCTCCCCTCATCACTTACAAAACAATGCCTGTTTTACCACCAAAGGCCCTCCCACCTATCCCCCCTCGTCTTTCACCCACACTCCACCCTGCTGTGCCTCCTCGGCCCTCACGTGGTCCTTCACCCAAACTCCCCCCTACTTGCCATTCCCTGCCTTCCCCCAGAACTGTTATCGCCAAGAGCTAGGACACACAGGACCTCTGCTATCCCAGGACATATAGTCATAATAAAGATAATATCATGCTGAGGCCCTGTGATGGAGCTATATCTGCAGTTACACCACATAGACTGATTAACAGAAGGACAGTTAGACTGTCCAATCAGAGAAATTTAGTTCACATTTCCTGTAAGATGATAATATCCAGTCCTACTGAAACTAATCTGAAACTTGCTGTGCTGAATGTCAGATCTTTATGTAACAAATCATTTTAATAAATGATTTTATTTCTTCTTTTAATCTTGACTTAATGTTTTTCACCAAAACATGGCTTGACAAAAACACAGGTAATGCAATTCTAGTGGAATCAACTCCATCCAACTTCAAATTTGGAATCTAAAACACGAGCAAACAAAAAGTGTGGAGGTGTGTGTGCAGATTTTAGAAATAATTTAGTTACTCACAGGTTGTCATTTGGGATGTTTTCATCTTTTGAGTATGCTTCCTTTAAAATGGAGCTAAACACTCACCCTCTATACTACTATATACAACTTAATCATATACAAACCTCCCCAGCACTTCCTAAGTTTTATAAATGATTTTACTGAGATGCTTTCAGTCGTATGCACAGATTTTTGATGGTTTAGTCATTACAGGTGATTTCAATGTACATGTGGATAATGTGTTTGACAGAAACACTAAAGAGCTCAGTTCTGTCCTTGAAACCTTTGGTCTGACTCAGCATGTCAGCGAGCCCACCCACAACAGAGGGCACACTCTGGACCTGCTCATTACAAAAGGAGTAAATATTTCAAATGTCAGTGTAGTGGATGTTGCTCTGTCTGATCATTTCTGTGTCTTCTTTGACCTGTCTGTTATTCCCGACCCAGCGGCTGGAGACACATAAATGATAACACAGGTGCACTGTTCATGGAAATGATACATTTTGAAAATGCCTCATGCTCTAATGTTGATGATTTGTTGAACTCTGTGACTTTGAGTGTTTTGAATGTTCTGGACACCATTGCCCTGATGAAGGTTAAAATGGTTAAAGATAAGCAGAAAGTGCCATGGAGGAATGATGACTCGTTCAGGGCACAGAAAAGGGAGTGCCAGAGGGCCGAGCGGGAATGGTGCAAGTCAAAGCTCCAGGTTCATTATGAGATTTACAGAGAAAAGATGTACAGGTACAACCACAGTTTATGTAGAACAAGGGAGTGGTATGTTGACATTACTGGAAGTTGCAGTAACAACTCTCATGTCTTGTTTGCAACAGTAAACAGATTAACAAACCCTTCAGCTCTGCTGCCATTAGAACTAATCTCCACATCTAAGTGCTGAGCTTGCAGTATTCTTTAATGACAAGGTTCAGGGCATTAAAAATGCCATCAATTCCACAACGCAAATAACAATCCTGCAGCCACCTAGACACTTAGAGCTAACTCACTTTGCACCTGTAACTGACAAAACTGTCCAAGAGATCGTCACCAGAGTTCATCTACATGCTGGCTCGATGTGTTACCCATTAGATTTCTAAACTCTGTGCTCAACAGTTTGCTATCACCACTCGCCTGCATAGTTAGCATGCCAGTTCAATCTGGAAAATTCCCAAGAGCTCTCCTAAAAAAGAGCAGTCTTGATGCCACAATATTGAACAATTACCAACCCATCACAAATCTGCTGTTTTTAGGCAAAGTCCTTGATAAAGTAGTTTACCGACAGCTTATTAACTTTCTCCAAATGAACAACTCCTTCAATGTTTTCCGGTCAGGTTTTAGATAAGACTTGATAAGACTGCTCTTATCAAGGTGACAAATGACATCCGCCTCAACACTGATGCAGGCAAAGTTCTGCCTTTGACACTGTCGATCATGGGATCCTCTTACAGAGACTAGAGGACTGGGTGGATGTACTGCAGCTGTTTTTTTTTAATATAGGACATTTAGATACAAACCCTATAGTCTCAACAAAACAACAATATATTTCTGTTCATACGGTGAATGTGTAGCTCTTTAGTTGTAGTAGGTCCAGACTGGCCCTGGCCTCTGCTCTGCCTCATTCACAAACAATGCAGAGGCAAAGAAAAGCAAGCTTAGAAAGTAAACAGAAAATCCATAACCAACAAAATGATCCTGACATACTGATGCCAATATGAAAACATCAGGGCAACTGGGGCTGGCATCAGGAGTAGTGCTGGTTTGTGCAAATGATAATATGACATGTTTTATACATACACTACCAGTCAAAAGTTTGGACACACTTTCTCATTCAATGTATTTTTTTCTTTACGTTTACTACTTTCTACATTCTTCTTACAGAAGACATCAAATACATGATGCCACATGTATGAAATTATGTAGTAAAGAAAAAAAGTCAGAAAAAAAACTCAACTAAATATTTTTTTTATATTTTATATTCACAGCAACAAACCTTTGGATTTCTCTCAATGAGCTTCTTGATGTAGTCTCCTGAAATGGTTTTCACTTCACAGATGTGCTTGTCGGGGCCAAGAAATGCCAAAAGTGCAAATCAGGGTTCAAAGCAAAGAGTCGCTATTTTTTATTCTTTTTAATCTTAAAACAAGTTCTGAGTTATTTTGAGTTTATTTCTTGTTTGCTACATTTTATATGTGTCCATTCATAGTTTTTATGTCTTCAGTGAGAATCTACAATGTAAAAAATCATGGAAATAAAGACAAAAAAAAATAATGAAAAAGTGTGTCCAAACTTTTGACTGGTAGTGTAATAAAGAAAAAAAAAATCTCATTTAGGACACAGTGCTTTTCAAACTGTGAGACCACTTTCTTCTGCTGATGCTCATGAGTCTTTTGGCTACTTAATAAGGCTGCACAATATAATATTTCAAAATCTATTTGAAAATGCTATTTGACTTGGAGCAATAAACAAAATGCAGACTGCAATTGTTTATATAATAAAAGGTTCTCTGTAACAATAAAATATTATTTTTCTTTTAGACATCTAAAATACACTACCAGTCAAAAATTAGGACACAAACTTTTATTCAATGTTTTTTAGACCTGAGCCTCTACTAGGGCCTATTGCTTTTGCAGCAATGAGTCATCGTTGTAAACTGTCTTGACAAAGTTGAGCACTCAGTCACCTCCAGCATTAAAAGCAGTATCCAAGCACCCCATGCCTTCAGCATGGGGTGCTTGGATAGTTGGATACTGCTATATTTATAACTAATAAAATGAATGGAAGTTAATGGGAAGTCAGTGGGCGATCCTGACAAGATGGTGAATGACAAGCACGTCAGCATCACACACTAAAATTCAGGTGTGTGAGAATATTTTTTTAAAAATATATGTTGCATAACTGGGTATAAAAAATGCGATAGCACCACCTGCAAAAATGAAAATCCATTGCGTCAGTGGGAGTCGTCCCAATGTATAGTTTTCCGTAGAGTCACGAAATTTGGTGCACATCATCATGGAAAGACAAACCAATAATATTATTATGGCCACGCCCCGTGATAAATGGGAAGTCTGCAACCTTGGATTGAAAATTCCGAATTGCATTGTTTTTTTAAAAATTCTCCAATATCAAAATTTGCTCCCGTTTGCGTGTACAAAGTCTCAAATTTGAATTAGTTGTAAAACTTTCTTGCCAAAACCAACTCGTTGTGAAAAAAAAAAAAAAAAAAAACTGTCATGATAGCACCCCTACAGAAAAAAAAACAAAACATTTGTCGAAGGGCAGCATGATAGCACCCCTACAGAAAAAAAAACAAAACATTTGTACGAAGGGCAGAATTATTTTTTTTTCCCCGAAATGTTATGAATTTTTTTATGCAATTCCATTTGGTTATCCCAATAAAACAAAATCAGTGAAAATCATGTTGTATTTTTTACCGTGTTGGCATGGTGATGTCCAAAAGCACCAATGTTATTCTAATGGAGGTGATCCCAAAATTAGTATCATGTAATAACGTGAAATATGGCATAATGACTCTTCAAGTCCTGTAGATTAACATATAAATAGTTTAGTCTTTTGCCATAAGAAAACCAAATTCTTATGGCAAAAGACTAAATAATTCATACAAAATTAAGGTCTCAAAACATCCCAGGTACAGAAATCTGAATCATGGTCAGAGCAATGTTTTTAATGAATGATTTTTTTTTTTTTTTTTTACATATTTAAAAAAATGACAGAGGATTTTTCAGTTATATTATTTAGTACTTAAGTATATATTCTGGAAAATAAATAAATAAATAGTCCCAAAAGGAGCTACTTGAGAGGAGATGCTTGAGTCATAGTACGAGAAAAACACAGGTTCAATGACCTTTAAAATTGCAGTTTCCCATATAAATCTATGTATGGAAGTGGATACAGCGAAACAATACAACTTCTTTCTGTTTTGAAAATGTGTTAGTTCCAAGACTTTTTTCTATTTAAGGTGATTTGGGGGGTGTTAGCTAGCACAGTGGGGTATAATGTGTACTTGTAGGAAGAACAGATACATCAAGCTTTGGTAACAACTGATTAATGTCCAATTATAATGAGTTTCTTTTGTGTTGAAGACTGTAGACTATATTTAAAGACGGCGCTCTGAGACTTGGCATCGCACTCTAAGCTTCTTTACAAACATTCAGCTATGCCAAAGAAGTAAACGTCTGCATCTCCGAGAATATCTATATATCTCAGCACGCAATCTGTTCCTGGATCCTTATGGGAAATCAGATTACATTAGGACTCCTATAATTGTCCTCATCTCTACCGCCTCATTTGGCAGCAGTCGGATTCTGTCACAGTAAACCTAACAGACAAAAGGAGAGCTGATGCTAACGGTGCCAATGATTATGGTTCAGGGAGACGGGCCAAATCTGTTTAATGGTTATACTTCATGGGCTGGGTATATTTCAATCCAGAAATTAAAGGCTATGTAAAAGATTTTTCCCATGTATTTGAGCAAAATTTGCCTTATATATGTATATACAGACATATTGTATAAGCACCTCTTGAGATCAAAATAAGTCCATTGTGTGCTATCTGAATCTAATTATAAAGCATTTTACTGGTAATCAGGAAGTGTGCAGCAGCATGTTAGTTGTTAGCATTAGTGTGAGGAAAAAACTCATCGTGGTGAATAATTAGGATACTTGGAATGCGTAAGGTAAGTGAGGAATAACTTTGGACCACTACAAACAGTTTAAAACAAACCAGTGCTGTTTTTCATGTTTTTAAGACAGTAAAAATCTGGTCCAGGGCCTTTTAGTTAACATTTTAGTATTTTAGTGAAACATGTAATCTAACTATCTAATATGCATATGCAGTTTATTTTACTGTTGTATCGATATAGGTAAAATTAACTAGTTGTTTTTTTTAACTATTTTAAAACCTTCCTTCTTTTACAATCCCATCAAGTTTCAGTACTGCTGTGCTAATCATGATCTATAACCATAAAATAAAATATAGTACATGTTAATTAAGAGGAGGCACTACAGGCAAAACTCATTCTCTTAAATTTTTTTGGTCAGTTTTGTCTCTTAGAATACAAGCTTTCATGAGAAAACAACTGAATGAAAAGATGTTTAATATTTAATCAAATCAACAGCAGCCATAGAGTTATCTAATTTTCTCAAAATGCATTTTTCTTTTATAGAGACAAGGATCACTCCGTATAAAGTAGCAGCATACACCAAACATTGCAATCTTGTACTTAACAAAATTTCATATTAAATAAGATATTTATTATTTGAGTATATTTTTATAATCTAAAAGGACAATAAAATTAAGCAATTTAAACCTGGCTCAAACTATTTTTCATAAAATGGTAAATTTTGTTTTTAACACATAAACTGCCTTATTTTTAGATTAAAACATTACATGATGAAAAATGTAGTATATTTTTTTCTTACACTTTTGTAAGTAAACTACAGAAGAAGTTTCAAATACTTAGTTTTGAGACTCCATAGCCCCTCTCTGTTGTGTTCCTGCTTTTGGGGCTACTTGAGCTTGACACTCATTTCATGCATTTCACGTACTGTAGTGTTCAATCAATAACCCTATATCACACTGCAGTTTAGGTACTTTATCATTTATTTACACTATAAATGTATATATATATTGTGGTAACAGTCGTACCTTATCTATATTTGTTATGATCTGTTTTAATAATGATAATGCTTTTCCATACAAAGTCGCTTTACAATTTCATACATCATTCGTTCACTCCACATGTTGTGGTGGTAAGATGCTATTGTAGCCACAGCTGCCGTGGGACAGACTGACAGAAGCGAGACTGCCAATCTGCGCCATCTGTCCCTCCGATCACCAACACTCACACACTCACCACATAGACAATGTGACAACTTTTTTGCCTCTTCTGCCCCACTGTGGCACCCAGAGATCTCCCATTCAAGTACTAACCAGGCCCAGCAATGCTTAGCTTCTGAGATCTGACGAGATCAGGCATTGACAAGGAGGTTTAGCCACACAAGGAAGTTTTATGTGCCTTACATAACTGTGCTTATAACTTGAGTGTGCACCGGACTGACATCTGAGTGTTATAACACTAATGTAGTGTTCTAGTGATTCAATCATACATTTCCCTCCATCAATGCCAATAAAACTTCTCTACGCCAATGTATACACAAGCAATGGCTCGGTAGCTAAAGATGGACATCAGTTATTACATAGTGCTAGCCTATAACTGATAAAGGGACTGCAGCTCTCCTGTGATTACTGTAACACAGAGGTGGGTAGCCAAAAAAAAAAAAAATTCTCAAGTAAGAATAACTAAGGGTAGAAGTACAAAGTAGTGGTCCAAGTAAAAGTAAAAAAGTATTTGGGTAAAGAGTAACTTACAGAGTTACTGTCGTAACGTAGCATCTGATTTATAATTTGAAGTTAATATAATTGGAAGGAGAAAACATTAAACAATGCACAAAATCTGGTATTTTCAAAGGACAGACGCAACAATGAAACAAAATAAATCATATTTGAAGGAGCAGTGGGAGAAACACAAATGTTGAAATTGTCAACATAAAGCGTATTTATACCTCTCCCACTCACTCATTCACCCACACACATGCACATTCAGGGGGTTAGGTGGGTTAAGCATCTTGCCCAAGAACACAATATGCACTAGAGAGAAGGGATTAAACTGCCAACCTTCAGGTCAGTGAAAAACTCTGAGCTACGGGCGCACATTAAAAGATTGGGTTCCTGTGACATCACCATTCTAAACTGCACATAAAACTGACAGTGTAAAATACAGGTGGAGGGCTGGTCAGGATTCTACAGTAGTATTTCTTATTCAACTGTCAACATGCAGCAATTTTAACCTGGTTTATGGCCAATATCTCTGTAATTACTGGGTCTATACATATGAAATAAAAACTGGCAAAATGTTTAACATCCTCTGTGGCAGCAAATGAGTTAAAGTGAAAGAAATGAACAAAACAATTTAATAAAAAATGTGGCTACAAAGACCACGTAAGATCACAAGATCAATATGGCAAGTTTGTGAACCTGTCGGGAAAACATTTATGAATTAAAAAAAAAAAAAACAAAAAACACCAACAATAAAAATAAAACTAATAGAATAAATAAAATAATTTGAAAATAACATTAAATGAGATAATAAAACCAATTTTTCCTTTAGATTTTTCATTCAAAAACAATTCTGAAGAGTTACACTGACCCCCCTTGCCCTTCATCTAACATTATGATATCATTCGCGTCTTGTAGCTCACTAGCCTCACCTGGTGGTAGCCGCTGTAATCCATGTTGCTGGGCAGCGGGAACCCCGGGGCCAGCTGGTGCTCCCCCTCCATCATCTCAGGCTGTATGTACTCCTCCAGGTAGGCGCTGCACAGGCGCCGGTCCCAGTCGTCTGTAATATGTCCCCCGTACATGATCTCCCCAAACAGGTAGCGCAGGTCGTCGTACGGCACCTAGAAGCACAAAGGTTAAGGGTTAAAGGACAGTCTGGGATATGGTGGTCTAAATTCCTTATCATGGTTGTGGTTGGCTGCTCCTGTGACTGACTAGCTGGCACACTGAGCAGTTTTTAAGTTAAAATGTTAAGATAAACATTTTAAAAGTTTAACATTTTGGGATTTTGACCAATAACCCATATTGGATGGAATTTCTGCCTCCACTTTCACTGCATTTTTAATTTTAACAAAATAGTTCTAGTGTGTAAATGGCCTCAAACGCAGTGTACTGCATTAAGATACATACTGAAAAAATACATACTATATTAACATTTTAGTCACGAGTACTCAGTATCTGTAAGCTGTTGTTAAATTGTGTTTGAATCCAAGTTTTCTACATTGTTTAGAAACCACACAAACCTTTCGTTGCCTCTAAAGTAAAGTTATCACAATTTCACCTGCACCTTTAGATCCCCAGCCTCTGCCTCAGCCAGTTCACATTTCCCATTAAGATAACACGCTCTGGCCTTTGTAGAGTTAGCGCACCTTCGGACTGGCCTCCAGGTAGTTGTAGAGCACGCTGATGGAGATGGTAAGGTCTCCGGTGTTGAAGGGGTAGGTTCTGTTCCAGCCTTGGGGACCAAACTTGCTTCGCTGGGCCACTACAGCGTGGAAGTAGCACAGAGAAAACAGGATGCTTTTGAACTCGCTCTCCCGGGAACATATCTCCAATGTGTCCTGCAAAACAACCACAGCACAGCCAGGGTCACTTCTGCTGCACAGGGGACCAGAGGGAGGAAGTTGATGGTGATGTGGAGGCCTTTAAAGAAGACCTATTGTGCTTCTGTTTGCTATATAGTCAAAATCTATGACACCTGCAGATCATAATGTTATAATTTAGACATTTTAAATCGCAATACTGATCCAAAACGACGAAACAGGTCTGCTGAATTCCACATTAGAAAACTGCGGTGCCATAAACATTATCACAACATAGTCAGCACATCCGATGGATAGCTGCACACTATAACACTTGCAAGCAGCAGATTTTTTTTTTTCCATTCGTACCAAAATGACTACGCAACGCTGCTGAATCCGACATGTATTACTGATTAAGAAAATAAAATATAAAAAGTTCTGAAAAGTCGATTTGGCAAAATAGGTCTGCTTTAAATGCATATGACAAGTTTTCAAGATTGTCAAATATTTCTTTGTTTGGTGAGTCTCTTTGTTAAATATTTATAATGCATAACCAAGTTTATGAAATTGGAAAATGTACATCAAGCATCAATACACAAATTTCCTATAGTATCCTATAGTAATCACCAGTTTTGTTTTGAGTGATTCTGCACAATTCGGCTCTCCTTTTGCCATATTATTAAAGGTGCACTATGTCACTTCTCTGGTGGAGTTTGACGACCTGCTTGTCATCATTAAAATGTATTTCTTTGCCTGGAATGATCCACATTAAAGTTACCTCCCTTGCACTTCTTAAAGTCAAATTATATAACTTTTTAGACAAAAATAAAACTGCTAAAAAGCATATTGTTTTTTGCGTTGCTTTTATTGCACTAAAAAAACTTTCTGTGAGCGGCCTTGCATCTCCATAAACCTGACCATTTTTTGGCCTGGAAATGGAAGTGGACCCACCACCCGCGAGAGGAGCCGTAAGGGGCAGGTGCAGACAGATATGGGCGGCGGTCGAAGGCGGGGGCCTCAACGACTGGATCTCCAGACATGGAGACTGGCTCTGGGGGCATGGTATGTCACTTCGCTGGGGGGGAAAGAGCCTGAGCTTGTGTGGGAGGTTGAGCGTTACTGACTAGATATAGTCGGCCTCACCTCCACGCACAGCATGGGCTCTGGAACCCAGCTCCTTGACAGGGACTGGACTCTCCATTTCTCTGACGTTGC
>KN472030.1:14464-26219 GCA_000787095.1 Periophthalmodon schlosseri | reverse complement strand
AATGTCTCTCCTCTCTCTCCACCTCCTCTCTCTCGCTTCTCCCTCTCAACTCCTCCCTCACTCTCTGTATCCTATTCAGTATGCTTTTTTGGCTAAAAGGTTACACACTGTGGCTTTAATTATAACTTGTTAGAAATGTCCTGAAACAGTAATCTAGGCCTAAGTTGTATTAGTGAATAAAATGAGTCAAAACTGCTTCTTAAATCAGCACCCAGATTCAGAAATCAAATCATTGAACCCATGCTAGATGTTTCTTGTTTAGCTCTATGCATTATGGGAAATGTTGGCTCTCACTTATATTTTCTATCTAAACTGTCATCTGTTTTTTGTTTACGTTCAGAGCTGTGGAGTCGACAGAGGAGGTGACCAAACTGCGCCCTGTGCATCTGATCAGAGAAGATGGAATAATTCGACCTTATGACCTCTCCGAGTCCAAAGGTTACGACCTCTTCCAGGTTTGTACCTTTCATCACACATTCACTTCAGTTCAGACATAATATTTTACTCCTATTTTACTTCTTAACATTAAAATACATCTGGCTGGATACAACATTCTTAAGTGCACGTAGTGTCTTTACACATAGTGGCTTTTGTGTCATAACAAAATAGACAGTATGCATTATTTGAACTGCAGTGATTGAATAAGGCTCAAAACAATAGCTTCTAGCTTCTAGTCAAACAGAGCACCAGGTATCATGATGTATCCAGATGAAATAAAAGCTTTTAACTTCACTTAAGAAACATGAAGAGGGCCTTGAGTTTTCCCTCTTTACTGTTGCCTGTGTTACTTTTTCCTAAACAAAATATTTGTTAATATTTAAATGAGAAAATAACATGACTAAAAGTAAGAAGTAAAAAAAGTAGTCACGACACAGTAGTAGATGCAGTACAGTAGTATATATAGAGAGGTGTTTTATCTATTTTATTTTATTTTATTTTTTTACAAAATTATTAAAAGAACAATATATTTTAGGGCACAAATCACATTCAGAGACCTGAGTCCTTTCCCCAGACACAGGAAGACCAGCATCATCGTCACCAACAGGTAAATATGTGTATACTCTCTCTAGGTTCACTGTTCAGTTATATATATGGATATATACTGTACATACAATATTATATGCAGTATGTATATGAATATACTCTCTCTAGGCCCACTGTTCAGTCAGGGCAGTGGGATGAGCTCCGCTTTACAGATCTGACCTTATTTTGATTTGGACTGTAAAAAAAAAATAAATTGTTGAATAGGTTTAAAATGATTTTGATCTACGTCAGAACTAGTAAGACCACACTGTAATAAGAAAACTAGTATTATTTTTAGGTGAAAATTATATTCTATAGTGTCAAAAAATGTAGTATCATCTATGAAGCTTTTTCCTTGGTTTGGACATTGACAGCTCTAAGCTAGCATTACCCTATCCAGTTATTTTAATACATCCATGGAGTGTCTCTATGAAAACTTCTATAGACTTCCCCAGAAGTGAGAGGAAGTGACCTCAAGGTTCACTGCAAGGTACTGCCCCCTACAGGACTCACACACTAAATACAGTCTGCACCTAATCATGATGGAGAATTCTCTGTATGCTTTCTAACTTTGGTAAGAGGAAACATACAGAGGGGTAACTGGTCCACCTGGTCCACCTGGTCCACCTGGAGAAAGCCTTACCTGACCAGCCAAAACCACATGCTTTGACAAAACAGTATGTAGGAGGGACTAGCTGGTCAGGCAAGAGAAAACCCACACAGACCACTGACTGTACATATCAGACACAAGGAGAACATGCAAACTCCAAACCAATGCTGTTGTTTTTTTTGTTCAGGAACCGATGAAGATAAAGTTCCCAAAGAAGGACGGCTAGGACCCAGCTCAAAGATGCACTAGTGGCACAGGTACAGACCAGAGGGACTTTCAACTGTTTGTGTAAATGTAGTTTTTACCTCACTCCTGATCCTGTAACAAATGAAAGCTCCATATAGGAAGCACATATTATCAGCATCAAATGAACTGTCAAATTGCAGCTATGAAAATGCAAAGTCTCTGCAATTTATTAGGCAATAGATTATCCTCTGCAAACAACAAAATATCTTGTCTATTTAAAGGTGCCCTATGCAACATTTCTGGTGGCTTGTCTCCATGGAGATGTTATTGCTTAGCCTAGAATGTTCCATAGATTGTTTAGTGATCTGACCACTAGTGCCAATACTCAAAACACTCAGATAAATTTTATAATTTTAATATTTTGTTTTCCCAAATTGTGCATCCTTACAACTAAAACCCCATTTGACTCTTCTGACCCTCTCTCTCCTGCCTGCGCCCGCTCGTTTTTTTTTTTTTTGGTTTTTTTTTTGTTTTGTTTTGTTTTGTTTCCTTCAACGAGCGCCCGCTCGGTTATTTTTTCTTCAACGGTTACATGCGTCTATCTGTGACGGTCACCTGAGGGCACTGTTGCGCTTAAAGCTTTCATGGTTAGAGTCACAACACCGTCACAACACAAAAGTCAAGTGTAATATAGAATTTATGTGGAGAAAAAAAATAAACACTGTTAAAATAATACAATAACAACAAAGCAGCTAAGTGTATGCCAGTATCCCCTCTTGCTCCGGCTGCAAGAAATGTTTTGTGCTATTTGAGCTCTCGTAAGACACCAGCAGGTGGCAGTACTGCAAGTTATAAACTAGTGAGATTTCACAGAAGAATAAAGGACTGCACTTCGCAGCATGATCGCAGCAGTAGGTGATAGATCATGGCACAAGCGCACGCGTAATTACTAATCCAACTCCGGGCAGAAATGAGCGGAGAGCTGCCTGTCCCGGAGCCGCTGGCCCCTCTGGCTGAGCTGTACCGCTGTGTCCTGTCTGCGGACTGTCCCAGCCTCACGCCTGCAGACACCGCCTGGGTCCTGCGCTCCTGCCTGGGCGCGCATGGATCCGGAGTTAGTGCGCTTGAGCCCGGGTGCGAGAGTGCCTGCGCCCCCGAGCTCCAGTGTGTGGGCCTGACTGTGCTGGAGCAGCTGCTGTGCCGTCTCACGGCGGGTAACGGGGGTCCTGAGTTCCACCTGTTTGCTGAGGAGTCTTGGAGTCTGCTCCAGTCTGAGGTCGTGGGCGCACTGGTGGGAATGACCCTTAGATCGTCTGTCTCAGTGTCTTTGGATGAGCTGGAGTTATAGTGGGAGATGTAGCTAAATCTCTCTGATATGTTGTGTTACAGTTGCAGCTGTTTCACTCTGAGGACCTCCTCGTGTCGCACCTGAGTGTGATGTGTGTGTCTGCGGTTGTCCTCCACCAGCTGCGCCAGACCGTGAGCACATATCCTCTAACTGTACAAACATAGTCTAGTCAGATGCAGTAATGACTTCTGCATTTGTCCTGTTGTATTTAGAACCTTCATTGCTGGTGGCCATCCTCTTCCTCAGTGACCTTGCTTAGTGCCATAGGGTTCCAGTCTCACCAGCCACTGATGTGGATGCATGTGTTTTTTAGAGTACTTCTCCTGTGTTTGTCCAGGGCTTGGTCAGTAGTGAGTGGAGTCAGTGGTGTCACCAGGCCCTTTGCACATCTCCTCGTCCCCTTGGGCCCCTCAGTACACAAGGATCCCTCTGTCCCACTGGCCACCCTGCGGATGCTTGTGTCCGCTCTTTGACAGAGGTCCTCAGGCGACTACTGAAAGGAGGACACTACGGTAACCCCCATATAATGAACTGGTTACTACCAAAATAAACCAAAACATTATGTATACTGTGTACAAGCACTGTACTCCCAATAAATAGGGCTTATCAGATGGAGGTTATAGAATTTTTGAGTGATGACCAAGAGCAATAATTCATATTTTTATTTTATTATTTAAACTTGCATTTCAATTCTACATATTTTTCCTTGTCCTTTTTGAATTTAGTTTCTGGATTTCTGAATGTAGTAATAGCAAGGAAAAGTGAACAATTGTGTTGTTTTTCAGAGCTTGCAGAGAAGGTTCTGGTGGAATTTGACCCCACCCTGTCAGCCTTCTGCTCTCAGTTGCTGAGTGTGGACACTGGGACTGGTTGTGGAGGTTGGGGGGCCTCCGTGAGCTTGCTCCTGGACCTGCTGGAGGTGCTGTGTGCCTGCAGGAGCTCTTGTGAACAACAGGGGGCAGCTCTGAGCGGACAGTGCCTGCTCTGCCTCTGCACCTCCAAACTGCTGACCCTATGCTCCAGCCCACTCCTCCAGCCTGAAGTGAGTAGAGTAGCCATAGATTGCGGTAGAGTAGAGTAATGTTTATTCAAAATAATATAACTCATGTAGAGGTACAAATTAGTGACCCAAAAAAATAACTTAAGTAAGAGTAAAAATGTATTTGGAGATTACTACTACTACTACTACTACTACTGCCAACTACTACTTGGGTACTCACGTAAAATGTATTTAAAAAGTTGTGAAACATGTACTAGTTAATGTAATCAGACAGACAAAACATAAAATAATGCTTAGATTCTAGCATTTCCCAAAAAATGGACACAAAAAAATCCAAAAATGCACAAATAATAATTAAATAATTATAAAAATGTAAAGAAGGCATTGTGCTTGTGTCTCCTATACATTTATAATCTATGATACTCGTGGATCAGTATGTTATAATTTGCACATTTTAAATCGCATCATTCATCTAAGACGTCTTAATAAAAGAAACAAGTCTGCTTACTTCCACGTTACAAAACTGCATTGCCCCATGGGAGCTGACGGTGCCGTAAACGTCATTACAGCAAAGAGCCGTCAAGTTGTCGGCACTTCCGATGGACAGCTTCTTATCACATTAGCGAGCTGCGGATATTTTTTCATATGTACAAAAAATGACTACGTGACACTGCCGAATCCTACGCGTATCACCAATTAAGAAAATAAAACTGGAGAACAAAGTAAGGACAGAGCAGTGGGCGTGTACTGGTGGCTGTGAAAACAGTAATTGATTGACAAAATGCCATCTTGAAAATAAGCGTTTAAAGATTGCTCAAAAATGCACAAATCACTCCAAATACAACCTCGGGTGCGTAAATGGTGAGGGGACACAACTATAACATGTTAAAAGCTCTGCATAATGGGTATTACTTGAGTAACTTTTTGATCAAAAAGTTATACAAATTAATGTAACTGAGTGAAAGTAACGGAGGACTGTCTACCCTACCGAGTAAGAGTAATATTACACTGTCAAATATATTATCAAGTGGGAGTGCAAATATGCAATCTGAGAAAAGTTAATCAAGTGAATGTAACTGAGTAAATGTAACTGAGTACTACCCCCACCTCTCCCTCCAGCCTGCGGTCAGACGGAGAGTGCTGGTTCTCCTGAAGAGGGCACTGGTGCAGAGGGCAGGGGAGGACTGGACCGGGGGACAGTCGGGGCTCAGGTGCAGTGATGTCCGTCTGCTGGCCAATAGCCTGCTGCGGGTGGCTGCCGGGGGCGGGCTGAAGGGAGTGCTTGTGGAGGGGGAGTCCTTTTTTGGGGGCACAGTCGGGTCGGGCCCTTCTGTGGACAACGTGACCCTCAGAGCGCTGTGCCTGATCCTGCTCAAAGCCATGGAGCTGCAGTGTCAACCCAGTCAACCAGGTACGTGTGCACCGTACTGGAACTTTCTTTAAGTGCATATGACAGGCTTTCATGTTTTTCTAATTATGACCTGGTTTGGTGGGATCATAGTTTTACATGAGTTAAGTGGCGGTTTGTGGAAGAAAATGGAAAGAAAAGTACAAGTACAGGAAGTAGTGCTGAATTCTAAAAGCAAATCCCTCTACCTATGTCATCAACACTAAAAAATCCATCCAAAATGCAGGGACAATTTATGCACAAGGAGCAAATTTTTCTGGCACTTTAAACATTAATACAACATAATAAAGGTGTTGTTATTAGAGAGACAGGAAGGGGCTGATATTTGCACTTTTTAGCCTATTGGATCATACCAACCGTATATTATGGTTGACCAATTGACTAAAGGAAAAAACATTTAGCTTCATTTGAACACTTAAATGCGGAGAGGGCACTTAACTAACCGCTCTCTGATGGCTTTGCAGAGAAATAAGGTTGTGGATAAGTTTGTTGCCATTTTAAATCATATAATTTGGGTAGAAATGATCAAAATCAAATCAAATATCAGCCCAAAAATATCGACAGCTTGTCGGCCATCGGTTGCTCTGGTTTCTAAATAATCTGTATTGGGACTGACCATGAAAAAATCTATATCGATCGATCTCTAGTTGTCATTTATTTGTGTTAGTTTAATCATTTATCATATCCAGTATCTTTGACTGGATATACTGTAGATAGAATTTCCAGTATTGATGTATTTTTCCTGTTCCTATATCTTGGACTTTTCTTCAAACTGCACAAACTGCCACTTAACTGATGTAAAACTATGATAATTTAACACAGGCACTATCCCACCAAACCAAGTAATAATTTGAAAAACATGAAAACCTGTCCTATGCACTTTTAAGATATTTTTGCTACATATGAGATGTCCACATGATGCCACCCTGCTGTAATAAGATGCTATTTGCTCTACTACAGTTTCCCATGCAGAGCTAGTTCCTTTCCACCTGTGTCTCCAGAGCCTGTGGGACGTCCTGCCTGTGGACCCTGTGGCGCCCCCTTCAGGACAGCCTCATCACTGCTGCTCGAGGCTGAGCTCTGTGTTTGGAGAGCAGGATGACGACATGATGGAAGCAGCCAAGGCTCTACTCAGCATTTTTCTGCACCATAGGTTTGTATGTAGTCCAAACACAAGGACTACGGATGACATTTCAACAACTCAACATGTATAAACCCTCACGTGTGGGTAGGGCTGCAAGATTAATCGTAATTTGAATGGACACAATTAGAAAGGCTGCAATGTTTTGAAATACCATAATTTCTTCCACCTGTCCAGCCTATCTGTTTTCTGCTTAAAACTGCTAACACTGTAGTTTAGAAATGCATGCAATTCTTGTACTAGTTTGATAGTTCAGTCCTAATTCAGTCTTTTGTCAATTCACTTGGGCGCGTTTAAAAGGTGAACCTTGAGCAGAATCCTATTATTAACACATACATTGCACAAGTATTCGGAATCTCGATGCTTGTCAGAAATTGCCGTTTGATATTTTTTCCAAAACGTTCGGCTCTAAAAATGGGTATTCATTTTCATGGTTGGTTTATCTTCAGAGAATTACAAAGGTGCTGGTGCTCATGTTTTTTTAACCTGCAAGTAGAAATTTGTACAAAGCGTAAGGTACTGTCTAATAGAAGGGAAATTTCAAAATGTCAATGCAACCATTCAAATAGGATAGTAGTGAATGGTAGTGAAAACCAATTTAAATTGTATTTTAGTATGTTTAATTAATTTTGCATGATATTTACACAGGCTGAGACAAAAAGTTGTATCTCACCAGCCAGAGCAAAATAGCAAATGTAATGCCTATGTTGCTAAAAGTCTGGAGGCATCCCTTAATATTCAATGGTACTTAAATAACCCGATAATTCTATTGCCCTAATTTAGTGTCTAGAAGTTGGATTACTCATTTTACTAAAACACAGTTAACATGTTCAAGTCATCATTATGTTCAAGATTTTGCAAAAAGTATTAAAGTTTTTATTGATGTTTGGCCATTTTTTAGGTTTTAAAATTTTACTTCCTGATTGGAAATGACATCACACTAGGTAATTCTGTAAGGTGTCAAAACTCTTCCAGTGTACACACTATTATTATTTGACAAATCAAAGTGTGATGTCATCTTCTTTTCTTCACAAACTCCTACTCTATTTATGCCACTCTATTTAAGTCAAAATTAGAAAATCATAAAAACCTGTCATACACAATTTAATATGGCATTATGCAAGTCCTATTTTAACTTATATCCTTTTCAGCCGGGAATAAACCCCTTTTGAAATCAAATCTCATATGGCAAAAATATTACCTGTTTGGGCCAAATTGTAAAGGATGGAAAGTTAATATTATTTCAGGAATTAAAAATTAATTTTAGTCTCAATAAAACAAGTATACTCCAGCACTCACAATTAAAATCAATTTTACAGAATTATTCTCTATAGTATGGGTGAATCTTTAGATTCCAAACAAAGACAGATAAACTATGGTAGACGGGGAGTTTCCAAGCTTTGCAAAATGTTATGTCCTACTTTTTTGGAATGCAACAGACCAAAGGGGGGAGATCTGGATACAATACTAACAACAGACCAGTTGGTTGTTATACTTAAAAAATCAAATTACTCCTCAAAAAATGTAAGATACAAAATGATTCAGTTTAAAATTCTGCATAGATTTTATATTACACCCAGTAAATTAAAGAAAATTTATGCTGGCATGGATGTGGGATTGCTGGCACCCTGATACATCTGTTGTGGTTTTGTCTAGAAGTTAGGAAGCTTTGGAAGTATGTTGAAGAATCTATCTGTAAATTATTCAGTGTGAATGTACATTTGACACCACTGATATGTCTACGAGGGAACAAAGGTAGAAGGAGTCAAATAAAAGGAATTACAATATTTGTTTCATTTAGGAATTCTTTGTGTGTAACATATTATTTTAATGAGCTGGAAAGTCAGAAAGCCAAATTGTCTCCTAAGCGACAACTGGGCTAAGGAGTATATGGACTTAATTGCAATGGAGCATGCTGCATTTTTTTTACATGATTTAGAGCTCAAACACACAGACTTAATGGACTTGATCAGATCAGCTTTCACTAAATAAGTATAAAAGTAATAAAGTATGTTTGTTTAAAATATGTGATAACTGTAAAGCTCACAGGTATGCAGGCACTGGACTAGTTGATTTTACAATGTATGTCTCAATCATGTGTACAGTTACAAATGTGAAGGGATTATAATGTATTGCCTCTACAGGGCTGTGTGAAAAAACTATATTATTTTCTATTTTTCCTTTAAGAGAAAAACTAAATTAATAGATCCATTCTTAGTTTACACCCTGTTTGCAAGGTGACAATTAAAACTGACAAATTATAGAATTTAAATGTGTAAAAGAATGAAATATGAAATGAAATAATCAAAATGGTGCTTTAATATAGTAAAAAAAAAAAATTATAGTAATAATGCATTAATTAATTAATACAATTATAATAAAAAAAAAATCCCCCAATATGGATGTTGATGCTCATACATAGGTTAAAAATGTTGCTGATGATTATCGACCCATTTACATAATTACATAATTATATATTTAAAATGAGTGTCTGAATGTAAAGTAAGGTAAATGCTGCTTCCCCCACCCCTACTCCACCTCCTTGTGGGGTAGGGGTGTATTTTTTTATTGTGTATTTTGTATTTGTTTTCTTATTGGAAATATTGATTTTGTACTTACTGCGTATTGTTTATACTCTTGTTTTTGTGTTAATTTTGAATTAAAATATATATATAAAATAAAAAACTTACATTCTGACCAAAGCATTAATCTTCTGTATGTTCTCTGTCTACAGGAAGCAGGAACCCACCCTTAGCCCCACCCCTCTCCCACTGTGGGCATGCTCCTTGGGCCTCAACCCTCACTGTCACTTCCTGTTTCTGTTGCGGAGCCTGGCGTTTGACCACCGCGTGCTGCTGGACTTTCTCATCTCCACAGAGACCTGTTTCCTGGAGTATTTTGTGTGCTACCTCCGCCTCCTCCGCACAGACCCAGAGGGCTTCAGCGCAGCCTGCTCAGAGCCTAGGACAAAGCAGGGAACTAGGGGGTCTGCGAGAGCTCAATGTGCAGAGGGAGTAGGGCAGAATTGCGGGGTCCTGCTGGTGGACTACAGCAGCTCCGGAGAGTCGGAGACAGAAGAAGCAGAGGGGACAGTGAACTGTGACAGAGCCCAGGACAGAGGGCCATGTTGGGGGGCTGCAGTGCGCTGTCTGAGCCAGCTGCTGGAGCTCGTGTCCAGGCTCCACAGTAAGAACCTCTTCCCATACAACCCCAGCTCCCTAATGAAGCTCCTCACTGAGGCAGAGGCCAGTCTGAAATCTGTGTCTATCAAACAATAGACAGTAGTGATGCAGGGGTCAGCTTTTTCTGACCCGCCCGACCCGAGTTAAAATCCACCCCGACCCACCCGGCCTCAAGAAATAGGTTCAAATGTTGGGACTCGACCTTAACCCACACACATTAAAACTAAAGGCTGGTTTATTGTCCAGCATCATGCCCCGCTCAGCTTAGAGCTGACGTCTTGACCCAGACCGGAACCATACGAGCTTCTGCAGAGATAATCAGAATCCAGGGGTGTCGTGGAAATCCAAATGATTTAATTTGCATTCATTATTTGTTATTTATTTACTGTTACAATAAACAATCATATTAGGCTCATATGCAGACATTTCTGTCCTTGTGTAGGACATCCCCGTTGATTTGACATTGGACTATAAACCAGTCTTAATGTGTTGTATGTGTTGCATCTGCAGGGGTGCACCTTGTGAACGTGCAGTTTTGTATGTGTAATGTGTTAAAATCACGCTTTGTTTTAAGGCTGGTTTATAGTCCAGTCCTGACACAGACCCAAACCATGCGAGCTTCTCCAGAGCTAATCAGGGTGCATTAATTTGGTTAATAAGATAAACCATCACTCTTGGCCCATATGCTGACATTTCTGTGCCAAACTTTAGCTATTCCAAGCTGTTTTTAAGAAGTTTTTCACTTCTCTCCGTAGTAATTTTTTGGCTGAGGTGCACGTACACGGCACAGCAAACACTTTCTGATGGGCTGACAAATGTGTGAAGGAGCTGTGCAGCACATCTGCGTAGATTTTACGCTGGACTATAAACCAGCCTTTACAGTTTACAGTCAAATGCCCTGTGTAGGACCCGTTTGAAAGGACATAGTACAGGTAGAAGCTTTTAGTAAAGTTTGGGACTAAAGCAGCCTGGATTATGCAAGAGCCTACCTGATGCAGCGTGAGCGTGCTCAGGATGTCTCCGTCTCTGTGAGGAGTTTTGTCTTAACACCGTAGGCCTGTATGATCTGTGACTTGCCTCATTCATGCTGGAGCATTGTTTGTGTGGCTATAAAACTGTACTGATAATGTGTCAGTTCCGTGCGCACAGAGTATCATGGGCTTTTTTCTCTTTTCTCGTTGCTGTTTATGCCACATAAAGTTAAGCGGAGAAGCATCTGGACCCGACCCACCAGCACCCACTTTACTTCTTCTCACTGAGTTATCGACGGGTTGACACGCACATCACTAATAGACAGTTTTACTGCATGTTGTTGTTGGTTAAAGGTGCATTATGTAACTTTTCTTGTGTAGGATCTGACACCTTCTTGTCTCTATCAAGGTGTCATTACTTTGCCCAAAATGTTATACAGTATGGCAACTCGTCTTGCATTTTTTCAATTACAAAAAAATACCTTTAAAACATGCATTGTTAATATTAGCAGGCTCGCCCTACCACAGATCTAACCTGGTAGTGGAAGAGATGGTGCACCTTATTTTCTTTCTTATCTTTATCTTCTTTTTTTTTTTTTGTATTTTGACATAAGCCAGTTTACAATGAAAATATATGAAAATGCCATATAATTTATTCATCAAGAGAGATACAGGGATAGACATCGACAGTTCATGCTAAGCATTTATTTCAAATGCAATATAAAAAATATCTGAAATTTTAAACTCATTTTAAATGTTTGATCAAATAACACCTGTGTATGTGTGTATGCATGTGCGTGTTCATGCACATGCGCGAGTGTGGGTCTGTGTGTGGTGTGTGTGGTGTGTGTGTGTGTGTGTGTGTGTGTGTGTGTGCGTGTGCGTG
>KN472030.1:0-10474 GCA_000787095.1 Periophthalmodon schlosseri | reverse complement strand
AATCGCTACTGAATATCGAGTCTATTCCTTAGTATCAAAATCCAGTTTGAAATTTTTGTATCGTGACAATGCTACTGTCAGCGCCTTTTCAGCATATTAAAAATCACTGGTTATTCAATTATTCTGGCTTGGTTATGTTTAATGCACTGAAAACATGTGTCCTTACTCTGAGCGGGCTTGCGTCGCCACAAACCTGACTCATATTTTGGCCTGAATCAGGGCTGCTTGTTTCCATGGAAATATTGTTCCTTTGGCTATAATATTCCACAGTATGACAGATATAATCTATCCCCATGGAGGATGCTCTGAAATATGGTTTTAACTTTCTATTTTCATGGTCATGCATGTGACAAGCTCCAGAAAGTTATATATTCTGCCTTAGTTATATACTCTAAGACTAGATATGTTTAATGCCATACTGCGGACCATTCCAGGCAAAGCAATAACATCTTGATGGAGGCAAGCAGGTGGCAGACCCTCCACCGGAAAAGTTACATAGTGCAGCTTTAAAGTCCAAACCACTTTTGTCCTCACCTCTAAAACTCCATGTCATTTACAGCCTTTGGTTTGAGGCCTTGTGAGTGTGGGAGTGTGCTGTACCCATGTTGGTGTCCGTCTCATAGCAGTAGTTCTGGATGGCCCATAAGGTTCTGGTCATGTTATGCTCGGGGCTGAGGATCACTTCCAGTTCTGTGTTGAGTGCCTGCTTGGCCTGCACCTGGGCCTTCAGTTGGACCACTTCAGGATTCTCATCCAGCGAAATGGAGCTGGGCACCTTCATCTCATGTCTCTCCACTAAAAGATACAAGAGGTCAGAGACAGACAGTACATTTGACTTACTACCATATTGCTAGGTTTCAGATGTTTTCACAACTTTCTATAGCCAATATTATTTATATATTGGGCAGCTCGCCAATGTCAGGCAGATAAAATGAATATTGTTACAGATTTGTGTTGTAATACAGTGAGTTGTACAGGGTCTAGTCAAAAATACAAATTAAGTTAAAAAAAAATGTTCATTTACCTTTTGATTATTTCATGGCAAAGTACAATGATTTAATTAGGGAAAAGTGGCGTATGCTCTTGCCCCCATCTGGGAGTATGACATCATCACATTCTAGAATATAAAATCCCCCCATATAGCGCTTTTCTGCCTCTGTTGGACATTCAAAGTGTTTTGTTCTTAAGGGAAACAAACACATACAGTATAGTAGGCATATGTTGTTTCAAGATATGCAAAATTATATTATTCAGTATAGTGTCTTGTGGTGATTACAAGCCTTTTGTTCGTGTTATTCTTCAACCAACTTTAACTTAAGATTATCATTATAAAAACAAGAGTAATTTATGATTGTCCATATTGCCAACTTGCAACTCATACACCAGTGTACATACTCTGATGGTTGTCTGAGTGTATTGCCCAAGGACAGGTGAGAGTGGGGATTGAATCTCTAATTTTTGAAATAGTGGGCAAACCTAAGCACCAAGTATACTGCAGTTAAAAAGAACAGTGTTGTGATATGATTTAGAACAAAATAAAATAAATAGAAAACAATATGTTTTTTGTTTTTTTTTCATTGGCTGATGCCGGTACCAATTGCTTAGACTCCAGAGCAACCGATGGCTGATAAGATCTGCCGGTGTTTTTGGGCCAATATGTAGGGCTAATTTTGATTATTTTTCTCAAATTCTGTAATTTAAATTTACTACACTCACCCACAGCTCCGTTTTACCACAAACCTTTAACAGAACTGTGTAGTCACATTCAGTGTTCGCACTAAAGTGTTCAAATAAAGCTTTGTGTGTATTCTTTAGCCAAAACAAAATATCGGCCTCTGCTGGAGATTTAAGGCTGATAGCTGATATGCTAAAAAGTAAAAATATTGATTTTATTAAATTACAAGTGTTTTATTGTGTTTTATTTAATACCTAGAAAAAGATTCATTCTTAGCGAGGCCAGAATCACCAGAAAAGTTACATATTATACATAGTTAAGACAATTGTGTACACTTTTATATAATCTGTGCAGTGTGACAGAGGGGAGCACTTACCAATGACCCAAGGTACAAGGATGATGACCACAACTACTAAAGCCCACATGGGGATGTTGATCTTGAGCTGGTGACGCCATTCTGTTGTTAAAAAATAATTATCTGTTTCACTCTCACTTGCTCCACACCCTTCTGAAATGTACAAAGCAAACACTGAAGTTTTAGAATAGCACTGTCTGAGGCACTAGTGGTTTAGCTTTGCTCTTCAGACCTGGTTTAGTCCTGGTGTAATCATGGTGTAGTACGGGTTTATTAGTTCTGAATTAGACCTGTAGTATTACCTGTTAACTAGGTTTAGTCTTGGTTTGGTCTTTTTTTGGTTTGATGCATAACAGTCATGAATTATTAACTTCCACACTTGAATATGGTGAATAAGGCTCAATGGGCAAACATGGACTGTATTGTGTATCCAGGTGTAGCCTACATTATTAAACAGTATTTGTCCAGTGGAGGCTCTGGTCTACCATATGATTCCTGGGAGACTATTTTACTCTTGTTCTCTTCTGTAATTCCTATTCAATGTGGCTCTTACGAGCTCTCTGAAGGTCCATCAGACGAGTAATCACTATAGGATGCAGGTCCGAAATTATTTATTTAATAAATCGCTATGGACTTTTAACGTTTGTAAATATAATCTAAATTCAGGAATAGAGCAAAAGTGAAGAGGAACATCCTAATGTGATTTCAAAGAATCTGACAAAATAGAATTGAATGGTCCGACGGCTAGCTTATATTTTGCTATCCCCACTGGTTGTTTTGTAATAACGTTCATAATTTAGCTAATATAGTTTTGAAATGTTTTATACCTGTCCAACTCACATGATGGCAGAATAGTTAATATTCATATATATACACACACACACACACACACACACACACACACACACACACACACAGAGAGAGAGAGAGAGAGAGAGAGAGTTTATAGAACCATTGAACGGTAACGTAAATAAATCCATTCTGTTGAGTCAGTGAACCTACCAAAATATGTAAAGTTTTGGCTTCGTCTGGACTGATTATCCATAGCCTGTGCACTCCCGTTAACAGCTGCTAGAATAAAATTCTGGATTCTGATATTATTAGTAATGTCTCATATAAGTTAATTTCATATAATTTAACGTTTTCGTTTAACTTTTTGCTACGCTATCGTCACGTTGCTAGGCAACGTTAACTTCCACGCCTGGGCACAACTTGAGAATTCCACTTGGACAGATAAAACAGTAGTAGTGTTACTGTGATGAGCATTTTGTCAATGTCGAGACATTAGTGGACAAAAACAATGTTTTCTTATTCATTTATTACACTGTTTGGTGTCCATTTTTCAGATTCACTCGAAATGACTTTAATCCAGCAGGTGGCGCTGATGCTTTCAGCATTGCTCTTTGAAACCCACAGAAATTTAAAAGAAGAAAAGGCTAAGCAGCAGAGACAAGATGGCGACTACCATCAGCACCCAGCGGGGACAGGTCTGTTTATGATCCGTTTGAGGCAAATACAGCCGTTACATTCTACTGATAGGATGCTGTGGGCAACACGAGGAACAGACTTAAGTAGAACTTGCGTACACACCTTGTTGATTAGATTTATTTAACGTCACTTAATAAACGCACAGTCAATTAATTCCTGTACAGAGGCTTTCCCCCCCCAAGTAAACCCACAAGCTCTACAAACTTGGCGATTATCAAATTGTATTGTTATGTATTTTAGTCCCTCATGAAGAGTGTGGTGACGTTTGTTTGCCTAAATCTAAGAGGATTATTACAAATCTCTAATGTAAACACGGCTAGCTCAGCTCCGATAGCATTGGGCTACCATCACTCCTCTTATCGATTATCACCACTGGTCACCAGGTCATCAGGCCGAACAACTACTGTCTCTTATAATGCCTTGTTCAAGTGCATTGGTTTGGACTTTTTTCTTGTAGATGTCCGTTTAGGACCTCACATTTTGCCCGTTCTGTCTTGATGCAGGTGTACATTGGCGAGCTGCCCCAGGACTTCCTGCGGATCAGCCCCACTCAGCAACAGCAGCAGGTGCAGTTGGACGCACAGGCCGCCCGACAGCTGCAGTATGGGGGCTCCCTGAACACCATTGGCCGCCTCAGCATCACAGTGGTTCAAGTATGTACTTCTGCTAATAGCTTAAGAAAAATTAAATTCTGTCAACTGGACAAAAGTTTTAGAGTGAAGACATTTTGCTGCTTATCCGAGCGGCTTCTTCAGTTCTGGTCAGATTGGTTGACATACTGTGTAGTGATAGCCAGTACGCTAATAGGTGTGACAGCACTCATTAGGGGCCTGAATGATTATGCAAAATATGAATCAGGTACACACAACACACAAACTGTAAACAAATAGGTGTGTTAGTTTCAGTGTAGTTAGCACCTCCCTTCAGATAGATACAAGGCAGTGTGCACCAGCAATGCTCACATGGTAAATGGTCACATTTTTATATAGCATACATCAAGGAACCACTCACCCATTCAAACACATATTCATACACCAGTGTACACAGACACTGGGGGCAAAGTGGGTTAAGTGCCTTGCCCAAGGACACAACGACCGCAATCATCTGTGGGAGCTGGAATCGCACTGCCAACCTGTGGGTCAGTGGATCTGACACTCTACCAACTGAGCTACTGTCACCCAGACCAGAACTGAAGAAGCCGGTTGGAGAGCAAGAAGAAATGTCTTCACTGGGCTGGTTTATAGTCCAGCATTGAGTAACTATAGTAACCATAAAATTCTGGTTTTGTTAAAGTTTATAATTTTACTTCCTGGTTGGACACTGGTTGCAGATATGACATCTGTAGAGGGAATTACATAATTGTATTTTTGTACTTTTCTTGACAACTTTTTTCACAAACTGCTACTTGATTGATGCAAAACTATGATAAATATTTACCACATGCTAGTCTTGTCACAATACAAAAATTTCAAACTCGATTTCGATACTAAGGAATATATCTGTGTAATCCTTCAGTTGTCCAGGTATGATCCATATTAAAAGAAAAATTCAAATCTGTCAATTGGACAAAAAGTCTTCATTCCTACAACTTTTTGTCCAATTGGCAGATTAGAATTTTTCTTTGAATTGGTATTGAGTATATTCCTTAGTAAAATACCAAAATGGTAATAAAAAGCACTCTTTCTTTATACAATAGAATATGATTTTCATCATTAAATAATATGACTTTCTTTTATATTACCATGTGGCCTTATATCTGTCCAGGTAGATTCCATAGTTGTCCATGGGCGTATACTAGTCTATGTGGTCTTATACTTGTTCTGATACAGCTCAAGATCATTCTAACACTATTCAGGAAAGGTTCATTTCTGTCCTGTGAATATGACTTTTTCACGATATCTGCTCAAATGAGTATCTAGTTTCAATACAAGTTCAATACAAGCTGATTTTCGATACTTTTGACAGCGCGACCACAGGTACTATCGTACTAAACCAAGTCATAATTGGAAAAACATGAAAAGCTGTCATATGCACTTCTTTAAATTTGCCAATCTTTTCTATTTTAGGCCAAACTGGCTAAAAACTATGGTATGACACGGATGGACCCGTACTGCAGGATCCGGCTGGGGTACGCTGTTTATGAGACACCCACAGCTCACAACGGAGCCAAGAACCCACGCTGGAACAAAGTGATCCAATGTACCGTACCCCCTGGGGTCGACTCCTTCTATCTGGAGATCTTTGACGAGGTAAGGCCTTAACACAACTAAACTAAACTCATCCAAGACTCATTTCACTATGCAATATTACCAGCAGCTGCTTAAAATGCATATGACAGGTTAGATAATTAATTCGCTAAAACATTATACCAAACTCCTTGCCTAGTTTTTTGTAGTTTATAATTTTATTTCCTGGTAGGACATGGACAGCAGATGTGACTTACGTGTATTTAATTCCATAATTCTTACCTAGCAACCTTTTAAACTGTCAGAAAAATGCCTTCCTTGTGCGTAAGGTATTCTGTTTTAGAACTCACCGCCATTTCCAGTATTTTTGTATTTGTACTATGAGCAATAGTTGCCTTAGGTACTATCTCACTAAACCAAGTAATAATTAGAAAATCTTTAAAGTTAAAGGGGAAAAAACATATCACAAAACATGAGGTATACCCAGCCATAAATCAATAGTAATTCCTGACAAAGATTTCCTTTTAAGGAAAGCAGACCTGATATATAGGATCCATATGCTGTATATAGGGCTGCAGCCAACTAAAGAAACTCTTGGTTAAAGAGCCTGTGCATTGATTGTCTAAAAGTTGGTACGTTGTGAAGCTGAACTGTCCACTCTGCCACTCTCAAAACTCCAGTTAACTCACTTTATGCTTTCTCCTCTCTGGAGATTTACCAATTAACTGACTACTAAAGGTTTACAGCCCAATTGGCTTTCTATAATGTTTAAATGTTCCCCTATTTAAAATATAGCTGCGGCTTGTTTCATTCATATTTTATCCCGAGTCATTCCATACTAATAAATCTTTTTTTGAAGCCTTGACAGAAGGGAAAACTATTTTATTAATTTAGTTCTCTACTGTCAACGTTTTACTTGTTTATAACCACTTACAGAAATGTACTTTGCGGGACATGTATGAATGTGCTTGTTGTTGCTTCATGTTGTCACTTCCAGAGGGCATTCTCCATGGATGACCGGATAGCCTGGACTCATGTGACCATCCCAGAGAGCCTGAGGGAGGGCAGTGTGGTGGACGAGTGGTTCAGCTTAAGCGGTCGACAGGGAGACGACAAAGAGGGCATGATCAACCTGGTCATGTCCTTTGCTGTAAGAGTCTTTGTTCACAAATCATTTAAATTACAAGCTTGTGGCATTCCCATCCCAGTCCTTAAAATTAGGTACTGTATATGCTCTGTTTATATGAATATAGATTTAGCTTTGCACAAATTTGTTCTTGTTACATGTGATAGCATCAGTTTGAGACTGACTTTGACAGTTAATGTGTTTCAGTCGCTGCCTGCTGGAGTGATGCCCCAGCCTGTGGTCCTCATGCCCTCGGTGTACCAGCAGGGGGTGGGCTACGTCCCCATTTCAGGTCTGACCCCACACTCACTCAGCTCTTCTCTTTGTTTGGTGTAGTTAACCTCTGTTTGTATTCTCCTCAGGAGTTCCAACTGTGTATAACCAAGGCATGGTCCCTATGGGGGTCCCCGGGCCACACACGGCCCCAGTGAGCCAGGGCCCCCTGTGCAGTGAGGAGGATCTGAAGGCTCTGCAGGACATGTTTCCAAACCTGGACAAAGAGGTAGTGCGCACAGTGTTGGAGGCCCAGCAGGGCAACAAGGACGCTGCCATTAACTCTCTGCTGCAGATGGCTGAAGAGCTCTAACGCTCGCCTAGAGAACATTCTGCTCAAGGGCTAAACTCCACTGCAAACTACCAACCGGTTACACAAAGGATCTGTGCAAGCTGTTTCTATGACCATTTCTGAACTACCATTTTCCTGCTCGCTTCCACTTCAGTAATAGCTGCTTGCTTATAGTCTAATATATTTCCATAAATGAGATCGCAATGTTTGTTTTGAGGGCAGACCCGCTAAAACATTAAAGATATGAAATGTGGTGAGAGGGGAAGGACTAATAGAAGTCCTACTGTATAATCCTCTTCCTTGGATGTATAAATTCTGCTGTATGTGCTCTTGTTTTTACTGTATAAATCAGAGTCTTATTGAGGCTGTATATTTGCCATTCAAAGTCTACAGTGCTCACCGTAACCATTCCACAGCTCTATGGTGTGATGCAGGTCCCGTGTTTCACATTGTGCGTGTTAGTCCCACTTCTTTTGCTGTCAGTATGTATATAATGGCCATAATCACCTGCTAACATGAACAATGAGATTACCGGGTGTAAATTTTCAACCAAATAATTATATTAGTTTAAAGCCAAATCCTATATTATCTGATTATTGTTAAATAAAACGAAAACTGTTGTCCCACATCTGTGTTGAGCATGAATGAGTTTCTATCTGTTATTGATTTTTCAAGATATTAAAATTACTATTATTTTGGACATCATTTAAAATGCATTTTTCTGATCTATGTTAAATGCTGTTTCCTCATCAAAAATGTACCTGGAGTTGTGTTTTGTCTCATTCACTCATGTTTAATACACAAACTCTCAAACGGAAAACACTCTATTCTACCTTGTGATGTCATGTGGTAATAAAAGAAATGCTCTACTGTGTTTTTAAACTCCAAACACCTTCATTAGAAGCATTTTGATAATTTCAACCCTGGAATTTCCAATCTTTACTGAACAAAAGGTTAAAGGTAGCAGTTTAAAACTACCGCTTCATGACATCACATGGTGGAACAGAGCATTTTGAGTTTTATAATCCAGAATTACTCAAACGTGTGAATAAAACAAAACAGATCCCCAGGTATGTTTTTGATTATAACATGGCTTAAAGCTCACAAGTCAGTTTTGCTTAATATGGGACTTTAAAAAGTCAACTCAGTCCTGATTTTTCACTAAAGGAAAAGCTACTGGATGGGTCCAAGTATATGGCGAATAGAGGACTAATTGACCTCAAACATTAGTGAATGAAACAAGACACAAGTTTATTTACTTCATTAGGATCTGGGTTTAAGAGCATTGTGAGAAATATAAAAACATTTATTTCATTTTCATATTCTAGATGCTGGTGAGCACAAGAGGGGGCAGTGGTGGAGTTAGACTTTTATGTGAGGGGTGGCTGGGGGTGTCAAAGTTTTATTAAGTGGGTCCTTCAAAATGAACATTCTGATATTCATTATCATTTTTTTAAATGGAGATAGATCAATTTAATGCCATACCTTAGAACATTTTAGGTAAAACAATAACATCTCTAGCAGGAAATGGACCCTCCACCAGAAAAGTTACACCTTTGCACCTTTAAAAGTTAAGATGCAAGGTTTACTCTCAATTTCATCCAGAAGAACCTAAAAACTAGGTTCAACTGAGTCGTTGAACTGCAAGATAATCTGTAGTATTATATTAGTTGTAAGTTTATTTGTATAGCACAATTCATACACAATGTAATTCAAAGTGCTTTACAGAATGAGAAAGACATTACAATCACAATACAAACAAATCAAAACATAAATAATCATAAAATTAACATTAAAAGAGAAGAGTGCAGAATATAAACCTTTCAGTCATATGCACAGCTTAACAGAAGTGTTTTGAGCCTGTATTTAAATATTGTTAAAGTAGAGGCCTGTCTCACATCTTCAGGAAGACTGCTCCAGGTCTTAGCTGCACAAAACTGAAACGCTGATTCCCCATGTTTTGTCCTGACTCTGGGCACCAGCAGGAGGCCGGTCCCTGAAGTCCTCAAATTGCGAGATGGTTCATATGGCACTAACATGTCGGAGATGTACTTTGGCGCTGGGACTTGGAGAGACTTGTAACAAGCAGAGCTGCTTTAAAGTCTATTCTCTGAGCCACAGGAGGCAGTGCAGAGACCTGAGCAGTAGCCTAATCTGCTGGAGACAAATGCATGGATAAGTCTCTCTAGTCTGGTTTAGACAGTATACTTTTGATTTTTGTAAAGTTTTTTTTTAGATGGTATGTTTTTCTTGTTTTGATGTGGCTGTTAAAGTTCAAGTCTGAGTCCATTATTGCTCCTAGATTTCTAGCCTGATTTGAAGGTTTTAAAGAGAGAGACTGGAGATGACTGATGACACTTTCTCTCTGTTTCTGTGAGCCAAAGATGATGACTTCAGTCTTGTCTGAGTTTAGCTGGAGAAAGCCTTAACCACTTACCATTCCAGGTCATTTTGGTGAAATTGCCTTTGTTCTGACCTCTCCAAATTAAAATGATAACCATTATTGAACCCTCAGTAGTAAATACACAAGTTTGGGGTCTTTGTAAAGGTAACACCCTATAGTTTTACCCACAGGTGTCAGAATCACTGTAAGTTTGTCTGCTAAGCATTTATACACTTTGGAACACACTATATCGCAACTGAAAATATTGTTGACCTCTCACATTTGAAACTTGAGGACAATATCTATAAAAATGAGATTTTTACACTCATTTTATTATTAGTAAATCCAGGCGTTTTATGGAGGGACTTTTGATGTATCCAAATTTATCCAAACCTCTCCAAACCTCTCCAAATGTCTCCATTTGGACGTTTAGAAAAAATGCAATAACTTTTGAATGCTTCAACCCACAGACATCAATGAGGGCTCTACTGAAAGCTCACACTTAGAGGAATCTTTATCTGCACCTAGCTGCTCTATTATTTATGTATATTAATACGGCATATCAAACACAATATAAAATGTATATTTGTATATAAAATACAGTCAAAACAAGTGGTATGGGTCAAAATAAATATATATTTACACACTCCACACACTGCAAACAGTGATTGATTGCGAGGGGGTGAAGTAATATTA
>KN472028.1:22143-47818 GCA_000787095.1 Periophthalmodon schlosseri | reverse complement strand
TTTTAGGAAAATAAAGTCTATTTTTAGACCTTTGCATTGGTATCGCTTGATTTCAGGTATTGGCACATACTTAAAGCCATAGTATCGGAATTGATATCGGAACTGAAAAAGCTGGACCCTTGATTTGTAGTTTTGTTTTGTATTCATATTTTCACCACACATTAAAGGTACACTATGTAACTTTTGTGGTGGAGGGTCTGCCACATGCTTGTCTCCATAGAGATGTTATTGTTTTGTCTACAGTGCTCCACTAAATGTTCCATTTAATTTATCAACCTGCATAGTGACAAGCAAAGCCAAGTTACAGGTCAGATCTGTGGAAAGGCGAGCCTGGTTTAAAAAGGCATTTATCTCAGGGTTCCTGTTATATCCCCGCTGTCAAAGAAAATTACATAGTTCACCTTTAACACCACTGGGCACACTTGTAGGAATGTTTAATTGCAACTAAGGGTCATTTTAGATCTGAAACATCTGTGTCATAGTTCCACGAATATAATTTTTATTTGGTGTCCCAACTTTTGGATTTTGATTTTGATCTTAATACTAAACTACCATCTTCTTCTTTTTGAAGACTTGCTGTTTGGTCTGAACAGTCTGTGGTAGCATTTACACCAAGCAATTTTGTCCAGACCAAGTCCAATTGACTGAAAGGTGCAGTTGTGAAAGCACACAGTAGAGTAAAAAATCATTTCAGTGGTTATTTCCATACTTTTGCAGGCAGAGATTTTGAGATGTGTTGTAGAGTTGTCTTTTCTTTAGGCACATTACATCAGCAGCTCCCACACTTCTAACAACTTCACTCAGATCTGTAGCCACTTGTAATCTCCTCCTCCTCCTCCTTTTTTCTTCCCAATTTCATGAAACACTTTTCTTTTTCCCCATCTTGCCGTGAAGCGTTTTTGAATTCAAATCGCTCCTCGGTGAACTCCGGAGCATGCAGAGGTGCAAACTTTGTGAGTGGCATCGTCTTTCATGTACCCCTTGTTCTTGACACTTTGGAACAAGGGGGTAAATCAAAAATGTCTCCCCAGCAGCAGCTCTTTTGCCCCCGCGCACACACACACACACGTACACACTCACACACACACTCACTAGCTTCATTAGCATACATCAAGCTTCCCAACGTCGTGACAAACCTGTTCAGGGCTTGTTCCTTTTCTGCTGGCAGCTGTCAAAAACACCAGCCATGTGACAGTACCAAACGCAAGGGGAAGTCACAACCACAATCTAAAGACTATATATAGATGAAACGTTGTCATTTTAAGATGTCTGTGAGGGGGGAAAACGACTGCCGCTTCTCCCTGTCTTCAAAACTGCGCAGAAACTCATCAGGAACAAAGCCTTATTTTAAACAAGATGTGTAGCTGAAGTCTGATTTTCCCTTCTGAAAGTCAAAGTCCTTTCTTTGGAGAATCCTGGCACAATTTTTCACACTTGTGTTTTTTATTTTCTTTCCTTCTCATTCTCGTTTGAAGTCCGTCAATGGCCAAAAGCCCACAGCAGTTTTGATCAGTGCCATACTTCTAAAACGCACCTGTCTTCACGGCGGGAGCAAGGTGTTTTCATGTTGCCACCTGTCAGAAAATAACACGCCTTTGCTGTACAAGCTGCTCAAAGACTAGAAAATGTCTATATGTTGTGAAGACGTAATGGGAAAGAATATAGATATCTTGAGGAACTTTGAGGGCTGAATCCGAAAACAGAATCACCATTTGGTTGTATGTCTTTGAAAAGTCGCTGCCTCCTCCCACACATTTCATTGTAAACACAGTTCAAGTTACTATGGGGAGACATGATTGCAAATGCTTTTATTTAGTGACTCTAACAAGCAGTATATAAGCTTATCCCTTGTTAAATTTCTATATATTTCACTTGTAATGCTGTGAGTGTAATAGAACTTTTCTGAGAAGCAGTTGCTGTATAACACTCTAGTGAGTTGTGGCTTTGTGAATGGTAATCCTGATTCTTTGCAAGGAGATGGTAGATGCAGTTGAGGATGGTCGATTTATTGGTGCAAATATTGATATGCAGTGCTTTTCCCAGAGATCAGTATAGGCTCAATATAAAAAATGTACCCAATGTTTTGCGTCAGTGTTTTTTTTAAAGATGCCTCTCTGCCCATTTGTCATTCCCAGTTTGTTTGTAGTGCATCAGATTTTTTTCAACAGACTTTTGAGTTCAAATGAAAGTAGAAACACAATTTAGCTAAAAATATGCCTATATGTTAACACAAACATGCACCAACTTATATCCCAGATAAATCAATTTGTAATATTTTTTACAAACGTGAAAAGTGAATTTGTGACCTTTACTACAACTACAATCAGTTTGTGGTAGGCCTTGCTATAAATTTTAAATATTAATGTTTATCAGCCACAGCAACAAGACAAATCTTGTCTGCTGGTATTGGCTGAGAAGCGCCATACATGTCGAAATTGGCCCTTGTACATTTTTATTGTCCTTGTACCTCTTAACACACATAGTAGCTGGCCTTGACTTCGATCGCATCAATGGAAACAAAAGCGCAGGAATAGGATGCATGACTGATCTGCCGCCAGTTTCAATCAGTTTTCATGTCTCATGTACATTCTCCGGTTTTCCTCGCTGGTCGCTGTGTCTTGGTGATTTGGCCCTAATGTATGGGAGGCAAAATGGAGTCAGCAGCATCGCCGCAAAGGAGCTTGTAATTTAGGTCCGAGCGGATCTCTCATTGCCGCGGCGACTTCACCATACAGGAACCAAGAATGCACAGCTAAGGATCTAGTCTTTTGAAGAATCAAGACTTGTGTTCAAAGCGGTTGGTAAGGGATGTGTTTATTCAACCATTGTTTATTGCTTTGGTCTGAGTTAGACGAGTGTGTTTTGTCTTGGCCTGCCATCTTGTTATGACTACAGAAGATGCTATAGATAGACTTTTTCAAAATTGCTCCCATTTTTTTTACCTCTGGACAATGAAATTAAAGCTTCTTTAATTACGTTTTTGACACTTGTTTGAAAGCACTACTCTGAAATTAGCCTTAAGCCTTTCACACAGGCTATAAAGGACATGGATTCTTGAGTTTTTGTCCAAACATTTTTTTAAACAAACAGGGCAGGAGTTAGAGGGAAAAAATTGGCAAAAAGTTGTGGCTGGCTAGTCTACAACAAGCTGTGCTGAGACAAAGTGAGCTGCTCCATGTTGGGATGGTTTATACTGGGGCTTGCTTTGAAGTGCTTCCCAATCCCCTTTCATTGTGCCCAGGAAGATTAATTAGCTAAAGCCAGAACAATCAGTTAAATCCACAACAGGAAAATTATTTTAGGAAAACCAATCTTACCCCCTCCCCCTAGCTCACTTCAGTCATGCTTCAAAGGCTGGACTGATGAAGAGGTGGAGATTTGAACATTCACTGGACAACTGTTGGCCCTCTCTGTCAAACACATTATGGGCCTTCAAATGCCTCTGCTCTCCCCTGGTTACACCTTCAAGTATGTGCCCACAATCTGATGCCAGTGACTTTTCACATCCCCTAATCTATGCACAATCATTTGTAAACATTGTATTGAATACAGGATGCACCCAATTTCCTAGTAATTATGCTTTATCGGTAGCACATTTCTGATGGTATTATATTTGTTTTACATTCAAGGGTACCAATTTAACACTTACGTGAACAAAAACATACTTGTTTAGACTGTGTGAATAATGCATAGGCACATTTTTTTTGTTAATTTGTGAGATGGTCCCACACAATTCAAGGACATTGACTTTGACATTAGATGATATACGTTT
The DNA here is from genome assembly GCA_000787095.1 of Periophthalmodon schlosseri. Classification (NCBI taxonomy): domain Eukaryota; kingdom Metazoa; phylum Chordata; class Actinopteri; order Gobiiformes; family Gobiidae; genus Periophthalmodon; species Periophthalmodon schlosseri. The sequence goes on along the minus strand of KN472028.1, from coordinate 44,046 downwards.
TGTATAATAAGCGAGATACACATTATTATATGCAATAGTATTTGTTCATGGTCTCAATATAATGGGCAGTTATTTCTACATCTTCAAAATGTTGTAAATGCTTGCTTACAAGTACCTCTGTGTGCCCAACCATGTGTGTTTGTGGCTAAAAAGGGGGTTGTTCTAACCAAAACCCTTTTCAAGTTCTATAATCAGACTTGGGTTTTAGTGCAGTGTAATTTAGCCCCAGACAGACTTCCTCTTGGTCCTCCCTAGTGGAGCTAGCACTACTAGCTTATGAGCTGCTGCCTTGTTTGATGTGTCGTGCCCTCCATGGAGGCCCTGCGGTCTCCCAAAGCCAGCTGTGACAAACACCGAGCAGTGCATTGTGTCAGGCGTGGCTTTGGCGGTGAGCAGCCAGTAGGGGGAGCCATGCTGAGTCAGAGCACTGTGCCAGCCTGTGGACCCCCTGTGGAGATGTGAAGAGGCTGTGAAGAGTGAGGGAATACTCTGACCTGTGAATAAAGAGCCTGGGATTCCCACTGTCTGACTGCTCTAATAGACATGTTCATTTAGGCGCTGTCTGCCTCAATTACAATCAGGTTTTCAGTTGCATGATTAGTGCATAATGAACCACTTAATTAATCTCTTCACTTGTTTCCACTCAGTATAACACAGATGATGGTTACAAAATAATAAACATGTAATGTATAATGTAATAATTCTGTTGAATGTCACAATGAAAATAGCATTGACAATATTTTAAATTAACATATATTTATATGTTGTTTTTCAGGTGACCGCGGTACGCCAGGAGTACGAGGAAAAAATCAAAGGCTTGATGCCGTCTGAGCTTAGACAAGAACTAGAGGACACAATTACGTCACTCAAATCTCAGGTACGAGATACAATAATGCGATTGGTGCCCATTGAAACTTCATTGGTAAAAACATCAAGTATTTTTTAACAATGTAAACTATGATTATTGTGGTTGTCAAAGAGAGTGTAGATAAATACCAAGGTCAACCTCAATACAGAATTATACATTCCACAACCTAATTACTACAATATGTATTTCACATTATTTAGCACCAGATGCCCTGTCCAATACAACTTGCTTTAGGTTTGGGACCAGCGCAGGGTGTACACTGGCTTGTGATCCCGTACTAGATCGTGTTTCTCAAAAATGCAAGCGGGCAGGACATGTGAATGAAGTATATTTTTGGAGAAAGGTATAGAGGGTTATCTTCATATCGTAGGTGCCATGTGACCACATTTCACTGGCTCCCTGTGTGTACTTAGCCAGCATGAGGTGCCAAATGAAACGCTAGACTTTTCCTGAGGTACCCCCCACTGGAAGGAATTCACCCTGAGCTGTGGTGAGCGCCAGTCCCAGAACAATACTGATTCTTTCGGGAGCTGCAATTATTCTGCCAGTCTGTAGTTGTAGATTCAGAGCAGGTTTATTTTCACTTGGACCAAAGACACTTCATAAATACACTCACACCTTATAGCTGAACAAAAGGAATGGTCTGGCCTCATATTGTATAGCAGTAAGCTCTACTAACCTACCTCATAATGTGCCCTCTGTCTCCCAGTGCCCTAACCCTAGTGCCCTAAAGTGCTGACCCCAAGCCCCTGCTGTCCTGACCTCTGCTCTCAACAACCAGTCTATTCTTCCACTTGGCTCTCTCCATCTGACCTCGTCCTCTCCAAAGCCTCTCCTACCTCCACTCTTTTCTCTATCACTGGCTGATCTTGTTTCTTTGGCATTGCTCTTTTCTTAATCTCATTGTAATGACCCAGGGAGGGAGCATTAGGCACTTCTTTGATGCTCGGCTGTGGGCTCTGTGTGTTGCAGGTTAATTTCCTTCAGAAGAGAGCGACTCTGCTACAGGAAGACCTGGATGCCTGTCACAGCAGGAGGTCAGCCCCATTGTTTGGACTCCATAGGAACCTGTGTGCATATGTTGTTGTTGCACGAGAACTACACTATGGTTACATCTTTATGAAAATATGTTAAATCATTTGGAATATTGAGAAATGCCTTTAGCAAAAGAAGAGAAACAAGCACATCTGTTTTGTGAAATATTTTATCTTTTCTAATCTTTGGTCTAATTTACTCATAACATGCTAACCAACTTTAATTCTCAGTCCAATGCTTATGAACTATTGTTGCTTCCAAATTGGCATGAAAAATTGAAAATAGACTGCAATTTGTTTATCTAGTAAAAAATAATCCAATCTAATCTTCCATATAACCATGGCGGAAAATTAAATTTTGATTATTATCAGTGCAATGTCCAATTGATTTTGCTCTGTTTGTTTCACATAAACTCACTTGGCTCTTGTTGGTCGGTTGTACACTATATAATGCACATACATATTCCCCAGTCTCTACTTATAACAGCCTCCCAGGCCCAAAGATAAACCCTTTGATTTGCCTCCCATGCTCAAATCATTTGTGTATACACAGATATATGCAACCAGGCTCTGATTACTGCATAGCCCTGCCTGTTACTACAATCAATGCCATCTTTTTACAGATACGTGCTGTATTTTAACCAGTTTTTCCTTATTCTTCACAGGTAACACTGGAGCCATGTGACCCGTCCATACAAATGAAGAACCTTGCCAAGCGTGAGCATTTCTGACTGACCTGCTAATTCCACTCGTCATTTTACATCCTGTTGTTTTTTATTGTTTTTATCACTTGAAATAGTTATTAACAGATCATCATTTCAGTTACGCATCTTGTACTGTTTTGAAGTTTGTGTTTGATTTTCTTTTGCTACCAAGGCCTCATTAAATAAACCACTTTGCATCATTTCTGTTGCCATGTTTTTCATCTTCAAAACGCATCAGAATTAAGCCATCAATTAGAGGAAGTCACGCTGCGGCCTGTGTTTTCCTATGACCACAACATGCATGCTAACCCAAGATTAGCTTTGAAATGTTCTGCACTGAAGTCCGAGACCTTGAATCACCATCTCCCCTGTTGCTATTAAACTCTTTTTCGTTTGGTCTAAGCCCCTATCTGAACTTTAAAGACATGGTTTGTGGTTGGGTCCGATAAAGAGCGCCGCAAGTCTATTGTTTGAACCTTCTGCCAAACGTTGCATTTCTTGGACCCAGTTTTTCTGCCTTTACCACAACTTCGCATTTGACCACTTAAAAACCTAAACCGAAGCATCCAAAAGCTGGAATTTGAGAAATGACCACTGCGTACAGTCTGATATCTCCAAAGTGCAGCGGTTTCATGACGCCAACAACATTTGGCTAACTCGAAGGGGCTTTTTAATGATCCTCCATCTTTTGTAGGTGAGGAATGCATAGTCTTGAATACTGATGGATTTAAGAGAATACAATTTTATTCCTGGAAAACGGCATCATTTCTTCCCCAAGTCAAATTTCAAAGACCTCTGCAGTTGTTTGCGTTGGGATTGCTTGCTTTAACACCCAGAGTTGTTACACATCCACATGCTCCCATTGTCCGTGACCTGCAAATGAAACGCTATCCGTCTTTGTATTTATTTGATGTGCGGATTGTGCTGCCCAGGCACAGAGAGAATGAGAAGCAGAAAGAGGAGAGGACTGTCAGGGCGACATCTGAGAAACTGGAATTTGGGCTTTCAGCACGAAGCCTTTGTAGGGGCTGTTGTTTCTGGACGCTGTGCACAGTGGAGTGTTGCAACATACTATCCGAGCTGCATTCATGTATCTTTAAAGTTGTGTAAAAGATGGTTATTGTGGATACTTAAGCTGTAGTTATGGCATCAGGGCTTCAAAAAGGTATAAACGGTTTTATAAATGTATGATATGAAAGTTGGCATGAAAGTTTTCAATACTTCAAATAGATGGTTCACTACTCACTTACTGAAGTTTTGTTTTACATTTTTTGTCATTAGAATTTCAGATAAGGCCAATATGAAGCCACAGGGATCATGATTCAGTTTGGTCTATCCATGGATTTCAGAATGATGAAAAATTAGGACCATTGCCCTAGAAATTAACAATTTAAAAGTATTAGAGCTTTTTAATGGTTAAACGTCCTCAATATGTCACTGATAAACGGAAATGCATGAATAGTTCACTTTGGAGGCAGACGTGTTCAGAAAGATGAATGTAAATACCATGTTATTCAATGAACATAGTATTTATATCTGAACTTGGCAAACGTATATCAAGGGATACATATGGTCAGTGCCTTGGCAGAGGTCTTTGTTGTTGTGTACATCTAGTTACAATGTGATTCATATAAACACTTTTTTGTAAATCTACCATCTATACTTGGCATTGTTTCTCCCGCTGCTGCAAAAGGACCACTCTGTCATCTGTGCCGTGTGTTAGTTCATTTACATACAACCCGGCCTGGCTAAAGTCCTTTAATCTGTTATTAGCCTGACATAGTTTCACTCTAATTGATTGTCTACCACCAAAATAACCTCCATAATTGTGCTTGTGTAAATACGAGGCATGAATGTCGTTTCCACAAAGCCGACATGGCCCCATTAAGGATCAAAGACGGCGCTTCCTCAGTTATCGTCACATCACACGGAGGGCCACTGTGTGACAAACCCTGCAGGCCAAACAGGGCATTCACTGCAGCCGCCTAACTGCAGCCAATGTAAAACGGGGCTAAATGAAAACTAGACCATTTAAATAAGTTGACACAAAACCGGGTTAAACCAGACCTAGTTAAACCATGCAAGACGGATTTGTAAGCCTTCCAAAGTCATTTTCCAAATTGTTGCTCTATTCATTTATACTCCACTCTCTATGATGGTGGTGATACTTCTGTAGTCGCAAAGGCCCTGGGACACGCTCACTAGGTTTACATGCACACAGGGAAAAACAGATAACTGGCCTACTCCAATTTAAACCTATTTTTCAAAATGTATGTAAACCCACAAACTACGATTTAGGTGTTGTGGTTCGATTCTCCCAAATCCCAATAACTTGTCGAAGCTTTGAATTCAAGCACACTTGGATTTCTCTGGGCATGTAAACATAGTAACTTATAGAAGTGTGACTGTGCCTCCAACCTGGGGCACCAGCATCCCTTAGAATGGTCAATGCACCCTCATAGCCCCCAAAGATTGTTGCCCCTTTTTCACGGGAAGTCCAATATCACCTTAAAAAGGTTCAAATGTCAACAGCTTTATGTTCAAAATAAGACAAGTAAAACTAGGAATTCTGCCTTAGGGTTTATATATCACTACAGGGGGCTAATTGCATTTCAACTTGTTTAGTACAACAAGGCAAACAGGGCTCTCAATACTGTGTTATGTGTGCACCCCCATGGAAGATCTTAACCCCCACCCAAGAAAAAATGTCTGGAGCCATCCCTGCCACACACAGTTTCATTTATAGGCAAGCTGAGTGAAGGATGCAGAGAGTGAACCACTAACCCTTGTCAATCTACTGCTATCTAGTATCTTGTGATATTACAATTTTATTTTCTGCTATGGTAACTGCCAGAATTAACTTTGCACATGAACAATGAACTAGATGCATTGTAATGTGCAGCCCTTCTCACAATTTCAAACCCCTCTCTCGTCACAGCCCGTGAAGTCTGTGCCGTGTGCCTCTCCAGCTCTCGTGACAGCCGTGGATCTACTGTACATCCCGGCTGATTGACAAGGCACTGTATGAGAGCTTTTTTAATGTGAATATACTCTATTGGAGGTCTGCAATGGCTGCCCCACTCACCAAAACATGTTTAAAATGCCTCAACCCCTAAAACCTTTACCTTATCCTAAGTTTAAAAAGTATTCTTCACGATGTCTTCCTTGGTATTTATGGCACTAACTTTGTTCTTCCCCTGTCACTCAGAAAAAGCTGTGAAAAGGATATGCAGCTGGGTGATAGAAGTGCAAGCGAGTTGGAGGCAAGGCAGACATGGCAAAAATAAGACTATATAGGGTACGCTTCTGTGACTGCTGTGAATGTGTGGGGTGAGCAGAGGGACAGGACAATGAGATTACTGTGGTGGAGGTGCGTATCATTGTGCTAGTCTCGGATATTGTATTCATTTATTGACCAAGACTAAGCAAACTATGAGCATAAATGGAGCCCAGTGCGGATCAGTTGTTTGCTTATTTTGCAGATATTTACTGAGATGGTAGACACTTAACCTATGTGAATATTTGTAGATTTTAAATGTGTGTTATTTTACTTATTTGCCCAAGTTTGAAACATTGAAGCATGTGCTTAAAGGTGCACTATGTAACTTTTCTGGTGAGGCGTATACCTGCTTGTCTGGAATGGAATATGGAACATTTTGATGGCATTTTCCCGTTCAAGAGATTTCGTTTTTAATTGTTAATCACTGTGTCTTTTTTGTTATTCAGTAACCAATGTTGGAAGGTAACGAAGTAAAAGTAGTAAAGTAGGCAAGGCAAGTTCATTTGTATAGCACAATTCGTACACAAAGTAATTCAAAGTACAGAATAAGAAAGACACTAAAATCACAATACAAACAAATCGAAACATAATTAATCTTTATAAAATTTACATTAAAAGAGGAGAGTGCTGAATAATAACCTTTATAAAAACCTTTCAGTCATATGTACAGCTAAACAGAACCATGTTGAGCCTGAGTTGAAACACTGTCAGAACAGAGACCTGTCTCACATCTTCAGGAAGATTGTTCCAGGTTTTAGCTGCATAAAACTGAAACACTGATTCCTCATGTTTAGTCCTGACTCTGGGCACCAGCAGGAGGCCGGTCCCTGAAGTCCTCAGAGTGCGAGATGGTTCATATCGCACTAACATATCAGAGATGTACTTTGGTGCTGGGCCATGGAGACACTTGTAACAAGCAGAGCTGCTTTAAAGTCTATTCTCTGAGCCACAGGAGCCAGTGCAGAGACCTGAGAACAGGACTTATGTGCTCGTACTTCCTGGTCCCAGTCAGGACCTGAGCAGCAGCGACTATTAGCGAAGTACTGTACTTAATTACAAATTTTAGATATCTGTACTTCACTTATGTACATTTTAAAGTGGATACTTTTTACTTTTACTTCACTACATTTGAGAGCAGGTATCTGTACTTTCTACTCCACAAAATTTTTGAACTGGACTGAAAGTAAAAGTATTTTTCATTATGTCTAAGACCTGCTGAAAAGGCTGAGGGGTTTGTTTTTTACATGTTTGTAGCTTGAGCAAACAAAAATATACAAATAAAAACAGCTAGAAATTGTAAATGTTAATTCAAATACAGCACAAATCTTTGTCAAAATCAAAACATTTGAAGCTTTATAAGACCTAAAAAGCTGTGCGAAATACTTTTACTTTTTACTCTTGAAGTACATTTTTAAATGGGTACTTTAATACTTTTACTTAAGTCATTTTTTTTCATGTTATACTTTAAGTGTTACTTGAGTATTTTTTTGCACCGGTATCTGTACTTTTACTTAAGTCATAAAATTTAGTACTTCCTCTACCACTGTCAGAAACCATGGATAAATATATACAGTATGCAATGGTACCTTTACAGTTATAGGGAGCACGTTGGTTCCTTTTAAACATGGAGACGAAGGCCTTAAGATCAGACGTGTGTTGAATGAAGCAGATCCTCTCAGTCAGTCTGTGCGCTCAGTCGGAAAGAGGGGTGAAAGCGCTGGATTAAGGCTGAGTGGAGGAGCCAGGGGTTGAGGTTAAGGCCCCTGTCAAGCACGGCACAGAACAGAGGGGTCCGGTCTGAACGCCTGCACGCTGCTTCAGACCAGGAAGAAGCACAGAGGAAATGAACGCACTTAACTGTCAGCGTGGAGTGAGCTTCATGGCCCAAATGGGATTAGACAGTGCATCCGACATTGTTTCTATACATTGGTAGACTTAAAAGTGAAGCGCAAAATGGGATTAAAATGAGGGAAAAAACAACAAATAACCTTCAACGAGTCTCCCCTCCATCTCCCTCTTCTTTGCTTTGTTGAGCTGCCAATCCCCGACTGTTTCATCTGTAATTCCTTTCTCTTTTACCCGCCTCACCTTCATTGCACTTTCTATGACGTATCTCCCATATACAGTGAACTCATGGAAATTATTTATGCAGGCGTAGGTAGAGTTCCTGAACATTGTAAACAAACTTATAAGATACTGTTGTAGTTTTGTTTTGTTTTGTTTGTTTGTTTGTTTTACTTCAGAACAGTATACTCAACAGTAACAGTAACAGTAAAAAGTCCACAGTTTGGAACTCACATTTCCGTGATATTTTTGTGTTGATTCATTGACCTGACTTAAAAACAGGAAGCTGAGTTGAAGATATGGAGGATCTTTTGGGAGTGATAAGGGCAGGGTTGTTCTGCAGAGGGACAGTCCACATTTTTAGGAGAAGATTTATGGATATTGTGAAGTTATTTGGTGTGGGAAAAGACGATGCATAGACAGGCTGATTCGTAAAGGGTACAGCAGTAAAGCATATTCACACAACAATAATGAATAGTAGCTGTAAAGACCAATAAGATTAGACATTACACTTTACACAATACAAATCCCCAGTATGTTTAATTGTTGCTTCAAAACAACACCCTATTGCTGTATGCACCATATCAACTTCAAAGCCCATCCTAAAGCTACACTTAAAGTGAGTCGGCATGGCCCATTTGATAGTGCTGACATCTACCACTCTTAAGTTCAGCTTCGTGTTGCCATTTGACCCCACCTCCTTGGAGCCCCTTCTCATCAGCCCCTTGTTCCCCTCAGATGCCATTGTCCCCTCTGTTGTCACCTACTCTGATGCACTTCCTGTCCCAGCAGCCGCTTGTGCCCTGGTGTGTATACTCTAAACAGACTTAAAGCAGTGGCCCCCCTGGTTCCATATTGGTTGGCTCCTGTTGACTTTATCTGCATCTTCTTTCTGTCTGCCCAAGATCATTTCCTCTCTCATGCCCTTGTTTGATAACTGCCTTAAGCTTCTCTTCCTTGGTTTTGTTTTCCATTGTCCTCCCTCAAAATTCCTGACTCTGGCCTGACATTATATTATAATATTTTACTTTTGACTTCAGAGGAGTCCATCAAACGGTTTAAACTTAAAGGTGCAATATATAATTTTTCTGCGGGCCATCCGCCTTTCAAGACAGTTTAATGTTATACTGTGGAACATTCCAGTCAAAGCAATAACACTTCCATGGAAACCTCCACCAGAGAAGTTCCTTTGCTTTTATAATATTATATAATATTTGTCATTGAACACTGGCTAAAACTATTTGGACCTTTTTGAATAGCTTTACTCCTGTATCTATCTTTCTACCTCTGTTGGACTTTATAGCTGCAGCACTGATAGACGCAAAGACTTCAGTGGTGTTTACGACCAAACTGTGGAGGCCAGTAGCTGCTACAACTGTCCAGCCTGCCCCCACCATATAACACTGTCGTAAAACCTTCACCAACTCTCATAACTGCACAACTGTGGACTTTTAATTACATTTGCCATGAGTTAGCTCTGAAACTATCTTGACTTGTATTATGATGCTAAAAAGATGTTCTATCCAAATTAATGAAGTAGCAGGAGATTTATGCTTTACACCTCTGTATTTATAGTCCCTTTGTAGTCATGCTGAAATGGACCAGTCCTGGTAAAATTATCTACCCCTGACCCCCCCGGCGATCTTTTAAGGGACATTTTTATGGTCCCAGGAGCCAAGGACACCTCTGGTCTGCTCCAGAAGGGGTGGTACGGGTGGACTCATGCCAAGATGGGACCTCCAGTGACCCGTGGAGGTGGTGGGGGGATCACAGGACAGGCCCCTGGTATCAGCAGGGGGTCCATTGCATCGCCATGGTGATGGTCCCACCCCAGTGTGTTTACTGCAAGGGTCATCTCAGCTCGCTAAAATTAACAAAGATGCAAGGAGAGGATTTCAAATGATTGCCTTGATGATGATTGTCCAGTTATGACAAGTTTTTAAATGCCTCTTAAAGGCTTTAAAGAGAAACTGTTGTTCTGGGGAATGTCTTCCTATAGGCAAAATGTACAACTTAGTCACATACATCAACCGGTGGGGAAGTCTCTCATTGGAGTGTGTCAGCAAATACTTTAGTTTTTGCCTACAAGTTCTATATCATTGAAGAATGAAAGCATGTAGTTAACTGTTGGGTCATTGGTGCCAGTGTCGCATGTGTCATTACAATTATAATGATTGGAGAAGTGTTTAAGGGTCCTGTTGTATGCTATTTTCTGATCGATGTTTGATGAGGTTACATTATAACATGGTTTAAAGCTCACAAGAATGCATTTTGTGTAATATAGGAACTTTAAGAGCATAAGATCCTGAATTAGATGACTTTATCAAACTTTTATTGATAATATCCACATCAATCCATAAGTAGTTGTTTTGTTTCATTCATGCATTTTGAATAATATTTAGTCTCCCTCTTCAGAGACCAAACTGCTTGGTTCTACCTTGTGATGTCACAAGGGGGTATTGCCGGATGTGCTCCTCTGACTTTATAAAGTCCATTTTCTTGACCAGTCTCTCAGCTTCAATTTTGCTTCCAGCTTCATTGCATACACTATTTTACACAGACAGTGTAATGTAGAAACAGAGTCATGTTTACAGTGATTATATGGCTATTCTCAAGACTTGTTTTATAAAGAATCTCATGTCATTGCGTGAAATATTATTTATGCATTTTGTAAAACTTGAATGTGCTTGTTTCTGGCACAAGATCTGTGGGGTACATGTTCTGCACTGAAATCTAAGATCTACAACCTTGTTGTTTTTAACTGTGAGAGAATATGGAGGTGATAAATAGGAATCATGAATCATGAAGACTTCTATAGTCGCTTTGATTCACCTTGATGGATTACAGCGTCTACAGAGAAAGTGTCACTGGACTTTTAGCATGCTGATCAAAGTCACCTCTTTGTACTTAACCTTTTTAATCCTTGTCCACTGAAGCAACACAGACTTCTTATTCAGGACTATTGCCAGCTGTATTGCATCAGAAGTCCCCAGTACATTGGCTTATTTAAAAGTGCACTATGGAACATTTTTGGTAGGGAGTCTGTCATCTGCTTGTCTCATGAAGATGTTATGGCCTTACCTTGAAAGTTTCACAGTATGACAGTACTTCTCTATATTGCATTTAATTACAGGGGTTTAAATACATATATTGTTACTGTGAGTGAGGTCACCACTCCACAAACCTGACCAGTAACTTAGCCTAGTGGCGTCTCCTGCTTGTCTCCATGTCTCCATCCAGAAAAGTTACATAGTGTGCCTTTAATCGCCACACAAAAAAGACTAGCCTACTGTCAATTGTCATTCAACAAGTTAATTCATAGGACATAATTTAGAAAGAGAAAGGATAGATAAGAAACATACTGATTCCCATTAACTGCAGGTACAGGAGCCGTGTACAAAGCAGAGAGCTGTATTCATATACAAAGCTGCAGGCACCAGTAGCCTACAGATTTTGCAGTCTTTCAAAACGTCCCAATAACAGCCTTTAGGGAACTTCTCCTTTAAACGAACGTGAACGAGCATCTTCATCTTGAGCGTCAGTGAGTCGTTTCTGCCACTAGTAGGAGCTGTGGCGTGATGAAACAAATAAGATTGCACGTCTTTTGATGCACCACTCTTTACTTATTGATGATGTGAGCTAAAAGAATCTAGTCAAAGCGTGACTATAACATCTGTCATTTTAAATAACTCACTTCGATAATACTACGTCTGCTAGTTTTGCACTGTAGACATGCTCATGCTGTATTTATTCATGTATTTTAATTTAGCATGGTTTAGGCTATTTTGTTTTATGTTGTATCATATCGCAGAAGAATAGCCTATTGCTAGTTTGTGACTTTGTTCACTCGCGGCAGTAAAGTTGTTTTTATGATGCTAATTGTTGTGCGAGATAGTCATTTGAATCCACTACCCTCTTTTTATTTACACGTCGGTGCTTGTATGGTCTATCCCTGTGGTTTAAGCTCTAAAACTATACGGGCAGTAGAAGAGGAGGATCCTTGCGTCTTTCTTTAAAGTTTATGTAGCAACAGTGGGATTGTAGCGATAATGCTATTGGGGCGGCAGATCAGTTACTTCTGACGCTCCCAAAGCCTCGGGGAGTTGGCTCAAGATTCCCTGTCTTTGATAAGGTCCTCACAACCTAGCGGCAACTTCGTGATCTGGGGAAAAAGCTTTGTAAAACGCGATAGAGACGTCATATATTCCCACAAAATCTAACAGCGTTTTGAAACAGTCTTGCTTGTGTCATTGCTGTGTGAATGTGGATATCAGAGCGCTGCTTGGATTTTTTCTAGGGCATTAAGCTGCGATTGTTTTTTATGCAGCTTCCGGGACCCGGCAGTCGGATCCTGACTTTGAAGTGAGCTGCTCCAGTCTCTCCGTTCACTTGGTGTTGGAGTCGCCTACAGGAGAGAGGCACTGTGCAGCATGGCAGCCTGAAACCACTGCGAGCAAAAGGGAGGAGGGAGTAAAGCGGCATTTTTTCCCTCTCGGCTGCATTTTTCCTCGTCGTGCATCTACTTTAAACACCGATCGGACTTTATCTGGGCGCACCTTGGAGACGATCGTTGTGGATTATGTTCGCGTTTTGTGGATAAAGCTGCCCGGAGTTTACGTTTGTGTCGAGAAGTCGTAGATCGATGGTAAGTTACAAGAGTGTGCCTCCTCGTACTGGTCCCCATTGGAGTTCCCTTTGATGTGCTCCACTCGCCTTTGAAGTAGTGCTCGGTCCAAAATGCTTGTGTTTTTGCTCTTTTCAATCGCAAAACGAACCAAACTGCTCACGTATGTTATATTTTAGTCTTTTGCTAGTTTAATCACATAGTTTTAAAGGTAAAGTGCGTGTTTTAGTGTGTTTTGTTGGACGTCCTCCCCCACAAGCTATATGAGACTTATGTTTTTTAGCATCGAGGGCGCTTGTAAACACTTAAATGTATTTTAGAAAGCTATAGATTTCACTGTAAGTAAGTTATTTATGGTCTTATGTTTATAGAGGCTTTGTGCATGTTTTATCACTTTTCCATCAGTATGTTTTACTGGACTAACATTTCTTTCTCATTTCTATATGAGCGGTCTCTTGAGTTTCAAGTTAAAAGTCTGCAATGTTGCATATCTGCAGTGTTACTGAGTCAGGGTGTAGCGGTGTGATCCAGCGATGATCTCTGATAGTACGACTTATAGACTCTTCAAACTCTTTAGCTGCTAACTCCAGGGTAGAGCTGGTCACGTTTTCAGCGACTTTGTCCCAGGCAGGGTCTTACAGGTAGCAACGTGTGGCTCTGATTTTGGTGTGATTTAGCTGTATGGGGCGCACTGCTCAGAAAAGCTTAATGCAGGTTGTTCATTAGGACATAATATGAATCTGACATCTGCAGTGACTTATAAGGAACCATTAGAACACTTGAAATGCCCCATCTTTGAACTGCAGTTTGGAAGGTGAGTGGCTAGTATCTTCAGCTCATTTTGGTGCTTCTGTGTTTCTGAGCTCAGCCGCAGTTCAAATGTAAAGTGCTGTTGTTTGGTGCATACATTTCTCTCTGCTTTGACTCCAGGCTGCAGTGTTTTTTGTGTGAAAGTCAGTAAAGGATCTGAAAGGACTCTTGCTGTGTCTGTGGCTCTTTGAAGTTGGGGCGGATCTGGTTTTGATTAGATCAATACTTTGTGTTTCAGAGCGGAGACGGGCAGCCAAGAGAAGCGCCCTGCTGACATAAGAGAGTGAGCAGATTACAGTAGGAGCTCAGAGAAGCCATGAGCCGGGCGCTTATGGACCATATCTCCAGTAGTTTCCGAGAAGATGCTCCTCGACCCCCGGTGCCTGGAGGGGAGGGCGATGCGCCCTGCTACCCCACCAAACCCACAGTAATGAAACCTTTGGAATCTCCTAAGTCAGCTGTGCTGGGCTCTCCGAGCTCCTCCAGGAGGAACGAGGATGGTCTTGGGGAGCCAGAGGGGAGTGCCTCCCCAGACTCACCGCTGTCCCGCTGGACTAAATCTTTGCACTCTCTCCTTGGAGACCAGGACGGTGCTCTCCTGTTCAGGACATTTCTGGAGCAGGAGCAGTGTGTTGATACTGTAGACTTTTGGTTTGCCTGCAATGGCTTCAGGCAAATGGACCTCAAAGATCCCAAAACTCAGAGAGTGGCCAAAGCTATTTACAAGCGTTACATAGAAAATGACAGCATTGTTGCCAAACAGCTCAAACCTGCTACAAAAACCTTTATAAGGGATTATATCAAGAAGCAGCATATCGACTCTGCCATGTTCGACCAGGCTCAGACGGAGATTCAGAGCAACATGGAGGAGAGTGCCTACCAGCTGTTCATGACTTCGGACATTTACCTGGAGTATGTGAGGACTGGGGGAGAGAACCCGGCTCACGTCAGTGCCAACGGCCTGGCCGACCTCAAGGCAGTGTGTGGCTACATGTCCACACTGCCGGAGGAGGAGGAGTGGAGCTGCGACTTCAAAACCAAAGCCCTCATTGGACTAACCACCAGCGTGCAGCGGGCCCCCATGTCCCTGAGGGCAGTGGAGGTGATGGAGAGGAGCTACAGGTAAGACTGCTGCTTCTTCTGTGTTTGTGAATGTGCTGTAAAAATATATTGTAATTCACCTACATAGTATGTATATATGCTAGAGTCTTCCTGTGACTCACTCATAGCACCTGCTATAGCTTGATCAAGGATAATTGATTTATAAGGTAAAAATAGATTCAGAGCATGAATACATCAGCCACATAATCAATGAGAAGTTTACATGTGTACATTAGCCTCATAGCTGCAGCATTCTAGTGCTCAGAGTCCTGCTCAGATCAAGGTTGGCCTTGTGCCAGTTACCTGTGGACAGCAGAGTTGAAAACATGTGTCTCTTTAATGTGCAGCTTGGTGGCCAAACTAGGAAAATAGCTGCTTTGAAATAGATCCCCTGGTGCCTCCCATTGTCACCAAACTCATTCAAAACATGTGGAACTCATTTCTGTCTCTTCCGCTCTGCTGTCCTCACCTCTTCTCATTTAACTTTGTTTTGGAGAAGAAAACAAACCCTGAACAGCGGCAGCAGCTACAGCTCAGAACCAACAGCACCCCAACCCACTCTCTCTTCTTCTCTCTCTCTTCTTCTCTCTCTCTTCTTCTCTCTCTCTCCTTCCCTCTCTCTCCTTCCCTCTCTCTCCTTCCCTCTTTTTTCTTGTTTGCGTCAATTCTCCTCTGATTCTCTCCTTCGCTGCTCTCCCTCCGCCTCCTCCACTTTTATCTTGCGTTGCTTTTGAAAACTCTGAGACTAGGAGGCATGCTTCTGGAGCGAAAGTGCGGGGAAAAGAAACACTGAGAGGAAAAGAGAGAGAGAAATGAAAAAGAGGGAGGGGAGGAGGGATAAATGCGAGTTATTATTTCACAATAGTCCCTCCTTTGTCCGCTACAGCAATTTGAATTTTACCAGAAGCGGCTAAACCAGTGTAACACATATGTTGAGCTCTGCACGCTTCCCTGTTGAATACCTGACTCTGTGAAGGTCAGCCGCGAGCATGGGGCCTCCAGCTTTAGTCATGCTGCCTCAGTCTCCTCCGTCTCTCCGCTAGGACCAGGACTTCAGGCTCACTTAGCATGGGCACAATACATATAGAGCAACAGGAGGCAGAGAATAGAGTGGAAATAGATTCAACTTGTCCACTGTACTTGGGGATGGTTCCATACTGATATCCAATATTTGTCTTGCTGCTGTGACTGATCTTGATTAGAATCTCTAGCAAAGCCAACAGATTGATGTCAAGTCATACTAAAGTTCAGTTTAAAGATGCACTGTGTAACTTTTCTCGTGGAAAGTCAGTCACCTGCTTTCTCTATGGAGATGTTATTGCTTTACCTGGAATATTCCACAGCATGACTTTAAAACTTTAAAATATACATTCAAACATACCTTTTAAAAAATAAAACATGCATTCTTACTGTGAGTGAACTTGCCTCTCCACACATCTGACCTGTAACTGTAATACCATATTGTGGAACATTCTAGGCAAATAAGACAACAAGTAGATTGCACACTCTCCATAATGAAAGTTACATAGCGCAGTTGCATCTTTTCACTAAACTTTTGTTTATCTGGAATTTAAAATCTGTTGTGGCACATTTGTGTGTACATGCAGCTATTTTAGCCATTTGATGCGCTGAGGTACTAAAGAGCTTTTAAATTCTCAAAATCAAACTTATTCCAATATCTGGAAAAAAAACTTTATCACTAATACTAATATAGACACCGATACATGGACCACCCCCCACTTTACTGTATGCAAACAGCTGAAGTACTGCTTGCTTGGAGCCAGGAGCTGATTAGAATAATTCATAGGAGTCAAGGTCACACATTCCCCACTTTGATCACACAGCCTCGAGTGGCGTTTGTCTCTCGTTGATTGAAAACCCACTCTGTCCAAATCTCTACATGATGTTCACAACTGCGAGACCGCCACCTGTTGGACACTGTCTGTGATCTGTGCATTAATCCAGGGCTGTGTTGTTGTAACCTTCATAGATCCTACAGGAGAGGAGGGCAGTGCCATGGAGGCTCGTTCGCTCCTGTTTGCAGCACCAACGACAGCGAGGTGTCCAGTGACGCGCTGACAGACGACTCCATGTCTCTAACCGATGGCAGCGTGTAAGTAATTTGTCAGTTTCAAGGTGTATATTGGTTAAACAAGAGAAATACTATTATGAATATGAACCTGAAATTAAAGGTGTCCAATGTGGCAAAAATATGACATGTTTTATATGTTTTAGTCAAGTCTGTCAAAATTTGGGTTTTATAAAACTTAAATAGTACATTGCCTTGGGGGGTAACTAAAAATATCTGACTGACACCTCACTATGATTGGTTAAATCCACCTGTCATTTACTCAGAGCATGATGGAGGCTGACCAGTAGGAATAGTGGGTGGGAAAAAGTTGACTCAGATTCGGCTATGCAAGCCCAGACGGCTTATACTATGATCACAAAATGCTATGGTTTGTTAGAGTATGTCATGATTGTGCTTAAAATTATTAATAGTTTTGCCTCCTGGGCCAGGTTGTTGATTGTATTAGAATACAATCAGTACTGCAGTAGTGCTTATCTGTGTGCTACGTGCTAAAACCCTAGTTTCTCTAAAGGGCTGCTTGGTGTAATCACATGAGTAAGTGACTAGGTGCGGTGAAGTCATTGTGCACCGCTCAAGGCCAGTGCTCAGGTCAGCAACTTTTTAGGACCGCATTATTATGGTACTTTATTCCCAACCTTATTCCAAAAGAGATAAGCCTGATGTCATCTACTTTACACTAACTTTATGACACCACTGTAGGAGTATACAGTCATAATTATAGCAAAATATGATGGCTGTAAAGGCAGGGTGTCTCTTGCTGCAGCCTATCTCTAAAACTTCAAAGCGGTTGGGAATTCAACAGTACTATCCCATTGCACTTTGCCCGGCGCAGTAACAAAGGCTAGCCGCTTCCTGCCCGCTCTAGCCTTGATCACGATATCTTTCTGTAGGTCAGTAAAATGCAGCCATAAACATAGAATACAGACTTGTTTAGACAGAAAGGATAGAAGAAGTAACTAGGATGAAGCGTTTGGGTGGGAAGAGAAAGAAAGTGTTGCGGGAGGGAAAGGAGGAGGGAGGGACGGGGGGGCGCTTATATCTTATTTATGGATTTGCTTGGACGCTAGGGAATGCAGCTGCGCAGACTTCAAACATTACCTTATCTTACAAACCAGCCTTTTGATGTGCGGAGATCAGAGGCTGGCTGCGGCACTGCTTGCCAAATGAAAATTGGGAGGGGGGGGTTGCTTATGCGCATGACTGTGGCATTTCAAAGCAAAAGTGGAAAAGTGCTCCTCAGTTAGGTTAGGTCACACAGGGGGAAAAAAAGACATGGTTTATGGTGTCAAGTGGTGCAGTTTGCAAGACAAGATCTCTTCGATCTGGAGTTAGGAGCCTATAGAATAAAGTTTGGCCAGATTTAAAACACTAATCTACTTTTATACTCCCACTAAAAGGCTCTGCCCCATGTGAGTATTAAAACTTGCTATCCATGGGTTTCAGAATGAGAAATTTGCACCATTGTTATAGTAATTAACAATGTAATCTCTTGAATCTCTTGAATGGGCAAAACTATATAAGAGGAAGCTGAAACCCCAGAATAGCTGCAAGTCTTCTTGTTTACTTAACTTGTTGTTGTTTTTGCCCTGTTTTTTTTTTTTTTCTCCCAGAATTCAATGTGTCAATGTCACTAAGTTCTGTCTCTCCCTTTAGAGATGGCATCCCTCCATACAAACTGGGCTCCAAAAAGCAGCTACAGCGGGAGATGCAGCGAAACATGAGGATGAACAGCCAAGTGTCTCTGCCTGCCTTTCCTGTACGTACACACACGCACACTGCTCTTCACAAGTCTTTTTCAACCCAGGCCCCACAGTGTAATTTCCATACCACCCTCTGCTCCGGGTCTCTCTGGGTTCTATGAATAGGTTTGCACAAAGTGTGTTCGGCTTTCTCAATTCAACAACACCAGCAAAGATCTAAAGAGCAGCGTCAAAAGAGCCAGCCTCCAACTCCGGCTGGTACACACACATTCAAACACATTCAAACAGGGCCCTACTCTACCTTTGGTGTCACCTCCGCCCCCATTAGGGTTCCTTGAAGTCTGCGGGAGACATGGGGGTCTCTAAGCTGTTTATCGCCGCAGCGCTCCCAACACACCAGGGTTTTTCTTCCCTACCGATGCTGTAAATATGGAGAATAGGAGAGATGAGGAAGATCTCGGCAGCTTTATCCCACGGGCTCTGAAATCAGTCCCGTTCCCGGAGAAAAAAAACACACAAAGATACTCAGACACTTTACACATGCACATATACACACACAACGCTTTGATCCAAGGATGAATGGAGCAGACGCACAAGGAAGTGACAACTTCCAACTGAGCTGGCCCTTTTTCCACAGCCCCTCCCATCCCTGAAACGTGCAGGAACTGTCATGTGAGCGCTCAGTTGGTCAGCTTAAGTCATGCTAACTTTTGAAAGTCCTAATTAATGTTTACATGCAAAATATATTGGTTTTTGGGAGTATCCTGATAACAGTATGTCCAAAAGTGCACAAATGTAACTTTATACTCTTATTTGGAAGTTTAACATTGGTAATCTGCCCACCTCTATTTTAGGGGCATTCTCCAAACAAAATGCACTGATCAGTTGCTGCTCATTTTTGTACCAGTATTTTGCCTCCTGGTTTTTTGGCAGTGGTTGTCTGTTCCATTGTGCAGAAGCCTTCATCAAAGCAGGCTTTTTCTCTTTCCCCTTCATCCCTCTACAAAGGAATAAGAAGTAGATTCAGAGAGAGGGCAGTACACAGATACTAATACAGTAAGATAAGCGCACACATAGATGTTAGTGTCACTGTATGAGATGCTCAGTGTGTGACGATACAGGGGGTAAATTAGCTCCACCTTTTCTGATCCATTTTGGACACTTTTATCTTTCCCTGACAAACGGTCGTCTTTTCATTTTTCCCTCACCTCCTGTGAATCCACATCTCTAGATCTGAACTTCCATGTTTCTAATCCTCTGTGCTTCTTCCACCCCCTGTTGATACTCCTCTTTTATTCCTACATGTAAAGCCTGCACCTCTGTCTATCAATCGCTCCGTTCCTTCCCCTCTGCCACCCGCTCCCCCCCACTGTGTGTTTGATATTTGACGAGGAAGTCTTTGAAGTGCGCTGACTTTAAAGAGGCCCACTGATGATGACAGTGGCGACCAGCAGAGCCCCGGCTGGATGTGTCCGTGCACCGAGCTTGCCACCCGTCGTCGTGCCAACCAGAACATCCAAAAAAGTCTTTTCCAATTAGTGCAGTCCTGGGAGTCCGTTTGCTTTACCGGAGTGTTTATGGAAATGGAAGTCACAAGAAATGATAATTACACATAAACAGAAAGAACTCTCGAACTTAAAAGCACTGTACCTGTACCTCACTTTCCAAACGCATTGCTAGCATCCTAATTATTCATTGCACCAACTTTATAAGCACTTTTCACAACTTTCAGAGAGTAGAGCTTTGCCATCACAGTAAAGCTAGCAATAATTGTCTTGATGACAGCAAACTTCGTGGTTCTTGGACGATAAAAAAATTGTATGATTAGAGTCAAGTTAAGAGTTCTATAGTTAGAGCTATACTGGGGCAAAACAAATTTTGCTCAATTACATGGACAAAAATCGGGTACAGTCACATTAGTATAAAGATCTATCACACCAGCTCTATATAAATGTTAATATATAATATTGTTTTGTCCCATAGCGTACTCGGCGTCCACCAACAGAAGTTATCCCATTGGAGCCTGCTAAATTTGCCAAGCAGCTGATAGCCCGACTGGAGAGCCTCAAACAGGAGCAGGACAGAGGCGAGGAGAGGCTACAGCAAATCCAAGAGGTTTGTAGAGACAAGACGAATGATATATTTGTCATTTCAGTTTGTTAAATAATCTGTTTTATAGGAGGATGAACGAGAAGATGCAGAGATTTTGGGAAGCTCACCCCAGCTCTCTCACCACCAGCTGTCCATCCTGTCCGGCTCCTCTGATGAAGACCCCCAGGCCATCCTCGACGAGCACTTATCCCGTGTCCTGAAAAGTCCTGGCTGCCAATCGCCTGCCGTTGCCCGCCATTCCCCTCGCTCCACCTCCCCTGAGCAGCGGCCCCTCGCACTGGCACTGAAGGGCCTGGTGCGCTCCGGGACCCCGGTGTCGACACTGGAGCAGGGGTCCGTCATGGTGTCCCTGGGGCCAAACCGGACTGTGATCAGCAGGCAGAGCACCAAGCACATCCACCATCACTACATCCACCACCACGCCAGTCCCAAGAGCAAGGAGCAGATCGAGAGGGAGGCAGCGCTCCGAGTGCACTGCCTATGCTCCAGTGCAGAATGCCAGCCCGGGCCGCCTTACCAACGTAGTCGCAGCCTGGGAAGAGAGATGTGTGGGGCTGTTTCCATTGACAGCACCATGGGGTAAGTTTATTTGGGCTTTTTAGTATAATCATTTATGTTGGTGAAGGGTCCGCCACCTGCTTCTATACATGGGAATGGTATTAGTTTTGCCTAGAATGTTCCACATTATGGCATAGTACCTCCAAGAAGACAAGCAGGTAACGCCGCTTGGCTAACTTGCATTTTTATTGTGAGGGGGCTCACCTCTCCATAGATCTGCCCTGTATGTTTTTAAGTATTAAAAACAGTTACAACAGGAAAAAATGTAAGTTCAGTGCCATACTGTGGAACATTCCAGGCAAAGTGATTACATCTGAGATCTCCAGGGAGATAAGCAAGTAGCATACACGCCACCTGAAAAGTTACATAGTGCGCGTTTAAATATGTGGCCATCAGCTTCATGGCTTTAACATCCCTGTCTCTTGTCTTTGCTTTCAGGAGGTCCAGTTCTCTGTCCAGGTGCCTGTGCCGGTCTGGAGCAGAGGATGGGTCTACAGAGAAGTGCTCAGAGGAGTGTGTGGGTCTGCAGCTGCCCAGCGACAGAACGGACCCCGCCAAAAATGTGCTGCAGTGGATTTTGGAGAGCAAACGCCAAAGCAGGCACAAGTCTAGGTAAAGACAAAGTTTCTCTTAAGATTTCTAACTAACATGCTGCCCTTTTCTGACATTTGGTGTGTTCACTTTCAGTAGCCAAACCACCAAAAACGCATTTGGAAGCTCGTCGACCCAGACGCACATATGGGGCGGGGGAGGAAGCTGTGGCCATCTCCGGAGCCACCAACCAGCACAACCGTTCATCCAAGACCCTGCCATGCCCCCACTGCCCCCACCCAACACCCTGGCCCAGCTGGAGGAGGCCTGCCGCAGACTGGAGGAGGTCTCGACAAAGACCACCAAGCAGAGGTAACACTGGCTACATTGACCTGCATTTTAACTCGCTTGTGCTCCGTGTGCTC